>JAABOM020061653.1:0-10846 GCA_011800125.2 Solanum clarkiae
GGACTCAAGGTGGTCTTTCTAATGGGCCCAACACGCCTAACGTATTGGGTCGTCCTAGGCCAATGCTTAAAAATAGGAATTTGGTTTTGCTCTATCCTAGGTGTATAAGAGTGGGTTTTGACTGGATTGGGTACTCGGGTGGACAACTTGAGCTGAAAATTCATGACAACCATTGGACGCATTACGAACCAATAAATTGTCACTTATTTCAAAAAGGGTTAAGTATTTGGAAATCCGGCTGTGGGCTCGCAAAACCGTCCTTCCAAGTACGCAAGATAAATAGGAAGTGCCATGAAATGCAAATGACAGTTTAATATTAAATATAAATAGATAAAGCAAATAAGAAAATATAACAAGTCAAATAGTTAGTCAAACACATAATCTAATGGTTAGAACCTGATTAATTTCCCCAGCGGAGTTGTCATTTCTGTTATGCCAAAAAATGGCCTTTTGAAAAGAAATCGGTTTAAAGCTCAATTTTACAAGAGAAACCAATTTTTTTAAAATTCGAAAGAAAATAGAGTCGCCACCTAATTTTTACGGATAATTAGGAAACCATTAAATATTTTAAAAAAACTAACAGAAATATCTTTTAAAATCCAGAGAACGGGTTCGGGTTCATATTTTCACTTTGAGAAGGTTTTATGCACTCGAAATGGCCGCTAAATGCGGTTATCCAGCGACTAGGAAATTTGACTAACTTTTGACTTGAAAAAGATTGATTGATTTTAAAATTGATTAATTTTGAAAGATTTGACTAGACTTGACTAAATTAAAATCAATTGACCAAACTTGAAAATTGAACAAAAATGTAAAAAAAAAAATTATGTCATTTATTTTATTTTATTATTTAATTGCAAAACTCTTTTTTTGGATAAAAATTTAAAAATAAAATAACATAAATGGTTTTCACTTGTCGGAAAATTTAATTAGATTGAAATCAAATAAAAAGCAAAATGTTAGCGTTAGTACTCAAGATAACAAACATTCATAAATTATTAAATGATAAAGAAAATTAGAATAAAGGATTGGGATTCACCCACTTTTCATGTGCTGCTGTATATCAATTAGTGTCTACCTATTGACTTTCATCTTCCTGTGCAGCAATTTATAATTCCTAGAAAAATTGCTCCCTATCTCCAAGTTGTTCCAAGGTCGACTCAAGGAGAATATTTGGCTCGAACAACTCCCACGACAAATGCAAGGATGAATCCAACAGGATTCGGATGGAATTCACATAAAATAAAGAAAATAATGAGTACCATAATCAGTTGTTAATAGAGTGACGAGAGTATAAGTGCAATCATAGAAGATCATATGCAACATAACAGAATGAAAAGAAAAAGAAAAATTCAACAAAGCAGGGAACATTCACACCATTTAAGCAAAGCTTGAATCCTAAAAAAAAAAAAAAAAGTTCCTAACCTTCCCAAAACAACATAACTCCAAATTTGAAGCATTATTGTCTAGAAATGATCAAAGGAGCAAACATACTGGAGCAACTAAACTCAAAATTGAGCATAAATGGCTGGAGCAAGTCTCATACTTGAAAACAGGTGCAAGTAAATAAGTGAGAGAAATGAGTTTTAATCTCAAAACAATAATGATGAAGAAAGTAAGCAGCAATTAAAAGATTGATTAGAAAATGATTAGCTAAGACACATAAAGTGAAAGACCTTTTCAGAGAAAACCCAACTAAAAATGAAGTCATCAAGACACAATATAGACACTTCACCAAACAGAGATTCAAACTTATAACGTCACGTAACAGCACTTTAGCTCAGCAAAACTACGTAAACAGTGATCAAATTCACACTAAAATCAATAATCAATCCATTTAAAGTAAACACAACTAAGAAAGAAAACCAGAACAGGACAACAAAATAGTGACTTAAGACCTTTAAGCCAAAATTAATAGATGGAAATTAGGAAATAACGATGGGATGAGGGTGAAATTCGAAATGAGGAGAGGGACAAATAGCCAAATAAATTTGAGAAATACAGTACACTATCTTAAGAAATGATACAGTACACTATCTCAAGACAACATAATAAAACATAAACAGAGGTCAAGAGAACTATCAAGACTCTTATCCAGTGATCCCAAACAGGTTGTAAATAATATGTAGCAACAAAATAGAAAGAAATCAACAGATGTAAGCCAAAACAAACTTCGTGACACCAACAAGAATAGCACGTCAGCAGTTTAAGGATAAATTCCGAAACCAAAAGAAATAAGACAGGGAACACAGCCGCACTTTATGCATTTCTAGACAGACTTCTTATATAATGGAGACATATGTAGGTTATTCATGACTGAATCATTTAAATTCTGAGGAGAATTGAGCCAAAATGAAACTAAAACGATCTCAATTGGTAGGCAGATTACAATCGTAGAAAGATAGATTGACATCATTTCGAAGAACCAGAAAACAACAGCAAGATGGACTGACAAGCTGAAGATTAAGCATGACAGCATGTACTCGAGAAGCATAATCACTTTAACATTATTTTTTAAACTTTAACAACTTACAGTGAATTAAAACGACTATAAACAACATCAATAATCTTAATAATAACCAACTCAGTAAATCAGAATACAGGAAAAACAACATAATAGGCCAACAGGGCCTGAGTATTACATATTAGAATGAATCTGAGCTACCTTACAACCAATTAGAGTAACATGGTGTCACAATACAGCCCAGTAACATCTTGACGAACCAACAACAACAGCACCACAACATCAATTTAGGGCATTTTCAGTCAAGACAAACAAAGACACAAACATGACAACTTTGGTATAGCTACGACATTCACACCTCGAACAAAGAACATGAAAACTCAAAATGAAAATAAGATTAGGATATTGCCTTTGTCGGGGCAGCGAAACTGAGACGACGAGCTTGGCAAAACTTTTCTACCACCAAAGAATCCTGTCGATCTCTCACCAAAGGATCCTGTCGATCTCTTCTCCGATCGAGGATTTTCAGTTTTAAGGTGTTCAAGATCAGAGAAGTTCTGGGGCTCAATTAGATGATCTTGTGAATGGCATTGAGCTTGTGAATCAGGAACGCCTAGAAAATTAAGCTTACTTTAGGGTTTTCAGCTTGATGACTGCCGCTTTGCTAGGGTTCGTGGAATTCGATCGCTACCATGATTTTTCTCACTATTGATGGCTAGGATTTTTTCTGAACTATTTTTGGCTGCTGTCTCTACTGTCGACCACCGTTGTCCATGGCTTTAATGGAGAAGGAAAAAGAATATTTATAGGGTCGATTAGGGAGAGCGTGACCATTTGGGATTGTCGGGTTTTAGGATTTGGGGGAGCGTCTGGTTTAGGGTCGTATGCTCGCTGGTTTTCGAAAAGAAGAAGATGAAGAAGAAAATGGGAAAAGGGGAAAAGGTTTGTGCGTGTGAAGGGGAAAGAGAAAGGGTTTGGGGAAGGGAAATGATTTGGGGAAGGGGTGTATCGGGGGGAGCGGGGTTTTGTTGGGAACATGGAGAAGATGAAGCGGGGAAGAAGAGGATTTTTGGTTTTATGTTTTTTTCTCCTTTTCGAAATGAAGAAGAAAGAAGGAGAAAGAAGAAGATGGTTTTGGAAAAGTGGAGGCGCATAGAGAGTTTTTGAAAAATAATTGTTTTAAAAATTATTAAAGACCCGATGATTAATTTGACACCGTGGAGCATAAAAATTGGGTGTCAGCAGGTGTCAAATTAGTCATCGAGCTTTATTTTTATTTTTAATAATTTATAAATAATTTTTCAAAAAAATAATAAATATATTAAATTAATCCCGCGCATGGGGGCCATGCGCCCCCAATTTCCCTATTTCCCTTTCTTCTTCTTCTTCTTCTTCACGCTCCCATTCCCCATTCCCCTGACCTTTCTCCTTCTTTTTCTTCTCGAAACCAGACAAACCCGATGAACTCCCAAACCTTCTCCTCTCCTTCACATGCTCAGGATTTCTTCTTCTTTGCGAGACCCCAAAGTCAAAAATCGACCACCAACCAACATACTTCAACAGTCCTACTTCGAAATTAGCATGCATGTGCCATTCTCTCTGTCATCTCTGACAGACCGCGCCCCCACGATGAATAGCCCCTCACGCGTGATTCTTTTGTCGAATCAATCTTTTGCCCTTATTTCTAGCTATTTAATCCCTTCTTCTTCTTAATTTGAGGGGGCGGCAGTCATCATCGAGAATCCCCTGAAAAATACGAGCAAATTTCAATTAGGACAGTGGGTGGATAGGAAGAAAATCAGAGCGGTGAATGAATCCAAAAAAACCCCAGTAAGCAGTCGATAATAGAAAGGGAGCCAAGGAAATCTGAAGGAAACCTCAAAAAATCAGTCGTCAATAATTTAAAAAAAAAACAGTGGGTGGCCATGGAAATTTGAAGGAAACCTAGAAAAAGCTTAGAGCCAGAGTCATCTTAGAAATCCCCTAGAAAATCTTAAGGTGGCAAAAAAATCAAAGGAAACCTGGCGGCGAAAGGGATTCAAGAAAAACCCTCATAGCTATCGAATCTGAGTTCTAAAGAAACCCATCTCAACAACCGTCTGAAATCAAAACACTAATCGTTTTCATTCGAGTTTTCAAAAAACTCATACAATTTCGAAGTCGAAACTGTTGGCGTTAAAATAAAGAAAAATAGATGAAGCTATTATTTCGGTAGTGTCGAAGCTAATTTAAGCTCGTCGTCCCAGTTCCTGCTCCCATAAAGGTAATACCCCTATCCTTATCTATCATCTTTGTATGTCATGAATAAAATTATCATAATACGCAGACGTTCAGGTGTATTTTGTTTCTACTTTGAATTGCTGTTTTAAGACTTCTTAGCACCATGTTATGTTACTGTTAATAGATCCTTGGAGTGAACCTTGGGTGTTGCTACATATTGATTGAGATGCTGTTGTTTTCATTTTCTTTTAGCATAAGTTACTAAAATCCAAAACTAGTATTGAAATGACTGTGTTTCTCGAATACCTGCTGTTATGTTCAATTTCCAGCTTCATCAGTCCATTTGCTGATGTTCCTATTTCACTGAAATAATGTGACTCTATTTTTCTCATTTCCATGAACAAGTATTGTCTGGTGCAGATCATTTAGTGATCGCTTTTGATTTATTTCTTCTACAGAATCTGAGTCTCTTTGGTCGATAAGTAGCCATACGCATGTTTGTGAGTCTACTTCTATTGCTTATGTTTCCATGTTCCTGCTGTTTTGATCCACCAAGAAGAGGGCATTTGTCATTGTCATGTACCCTTTTGCCTAAACCACTCTCCCCCATTTACATCTATGATTCTGTTGAGCATTGCTACTCTCACTTAAGCTTGTTAATGGTTTGAGTTATGTAGGAGATCCTTTGATTTTTGAGCCTGTGTTTATGTAGTAAAGTTCCTCTATTATCTGTCTCTATCTCTGATGCTGTTTGGATGTTGTATTAATCAATTTTGAGTCTTGTTGAGTTCTCTTTAGATCGAATACGATTTGTGATTCTCTTAACCCATGCAGCCCAAATTTGCTTGTCATTGTTGAGACTTTAACAGCGTTAAGATGATCCAGATTTGCCTGTCAGATTTGTTTGTCATATCACATGTGTATACATATTGTGGTCTGCATTAATCAATCTATAAATAGTCCCACTTGAGCAATCTCTAAGCATGTTAACATACGAATGTATTCTGGTAGTATGCTGATAGAGTGCATTATGTTAAGGTTCTGTGTTATGTTTCAGTCTCATTCTTGATTACCAGATAAACCGAACTTAGAATTCAAGTTTAAGCTTCATCAGTTGCTGCCTGTGACCTTATGACACTTACTTGACCTCTGTTCTTCTGTTATGATACTGAATCAAAGTGTTGCTTTTGTTTTCTGTTTTGGTATTGGCATTGAGAGAATTGCTCAGGTTTAATGATCAGTTAGTTCTCTTGAGTCATTTTCTTGATCTATTAACACCAGGTATATCAGCAACATTAAGTTGCTGCAATCCATCTGATTTTTGATATATATAAAGTATGTCCATGTCAAGCTTGACAAGATTTATAATATGCATCACGATGAACTTTGACATTATCTTCATTCAATAGTCTTTCTCTGAGTCTCTTACTAATTCTTAATTTTTATTTCTTTGCATGAACAATGCATCGAGCCATGTTGGGCTCCCATTCTACATTTCGTAGACCATGGAGGCCCAAACTTCTTCCCCATCGAGTCAGCTGAGTCCCCAGAAAAAGAAAATTATTATATAGATCCCGAGAAGCAAGAATTGCACTATATACACCAATACACATGCGTATATACAGCAGCACAAGAAAAAGGCCTAAAAGTTGCAACAGGAATTTAAACGGGATAAAGGCCCACTTCAACTTTCTTCTTATATTATTTTGTTATGTGAATGCTAACATTATATTATTGGTTTCAATCTAATTAAATTTCTCGATAAGTCAAACCATTTATGTTATTTTTTATTTAATTTCATTTTTATTTTTGAAAAGTGTTTGCATTAAAAATAAAAATAAAATTAAAAAATATAAAATAAAAAATAAAAAAATAAAATTTTACATTTTAGTTCAAATTTTCAAACGTAGTCAATCTCTTTCGAGTTTAGTCAATTGTCTTCAATTTAGTCAAGTCCAGTAAAATCTTTTCAAAATTAATTAATTTCAAAACCAGTTAACCTGTTTCAAGTCCAATCAAATCTTTAAAAATTAGTCAACCTCCCTAATCATCGGATAACCGCATTTAGCAGTCATTTCAAGTGCGTAAAACCTTCTTAAAGAGAAAATGTGAACCCGAACCCTTTCTTTGGATTTTAAAAAGATTTTTCTGTTAGGTCTTTTTAAATATTTATTGGTTTCCTAATTATCCTTAAAATTAGGCGGCGATTCTGTTTTCTTTCAAAAATTTCAAAAATTGATTTTCTCTAAAATAATTGAGTTTTAAAACTAATATTTTATTTTTTTTTTAAAAAGTCATTTTTTCGATATAACAATTACTATTAAATTACTAATATTTAATATTTACGAATGAGTAAAATAGTAAATTATTTATAATCTTATTGGGTTATTGGTTAGTAAGAACCGATATCGAACTGATAACCCAATAATTTTTTTTCAAAACCATTAAAAACCTGATAACCTAATAACCTAATAACAATACAAATAACATTTTTATCTGTTCGATTTATTGATCGATTCAATTTTTGCACACTCCTAGATCCATTCAGCATTTTCTGACTATCCCTGAGGAAATTGAACAAGACAAATCCCATTCAAAAGGTACAAAACATGTCATTTCCATATCAGTAAAGAGTTAAGCATCAAAAACACATTTAAACTATTTTTTTCAGTTTAATATCTAAATTATTTCATAACTAACTATTACTTACTAATTTGAGGAATATATCTCTCTTTTTTGTTACCCTCTTATGATGGTATATGTATTACACCCTTTCTTTTATTTAAAAACAATTGTCATATAACATGGATAAAATGTTTCCCCTCAATAAAAATTAAATAAATTATTATTAATATTAGTTAAAAAGAATAAAAGAATCACTATCTTTATGAAAAAAAAACTTTTTTTAAAAAAAAATTGAAAACATTTTCCTTACCTCACACCAGCTCCTATTCTCATCGTATTCCTAGCACAACCTCCCTTTTCCCCTTTCCTACAGTTTTAATTTTTTTAATATTTTTTAAAAAATTAATTTCTTTTTTGGCGAATTAATATTTTAATCGTTAATATTTTATAATATTAATAATTTATTTAATTTTGTGAATATGAAATATTTTATTCACCTGATAGTATTTTTAAAATAAAAAAGAAAGTAATATTACAAATCTTTTACTATGAAATTTATTTCTTAAATTAATGTATGATAATTAAAAACATAAAACTAATATTCCCTATAATTTTGACATGAAACACAAAAAAGAAAATAATTCAATTATACTTTTAACACTACTTTTTCTTAAATTTAAAACCTTAGCAAGGTTAAATGAAATTTATTCAATTTAAAAATGTAGAATCTTCTACGTAACACACTTTTGGGAATACGTGCCGCCATGCATCGAATTGAACACGGTATTCTCAAAAGTTGAACGAAACCTACTAATATGTATAATCTATTTGTAGTAAAAGTTTATAAGAAGACACTAACGAACAACGCACAGACTTAATATATATTATTTTATTTATCTCAACATAATTAAATTTTTAAAATTTTTTTTATATTTAAAATATTTAAATTGTCCAAACTTTAAGATAGATGTTTGATATTTTTTCCAATACTATCTTTTTCTTTAATAAAATTAAACTTTTTCTAAACGTTAAACTATATTCTTTACAAAGTTATTTAAGATTTCACATTTAATTATCTTTATGAGTATGATATTTTCAATAAAGGACTTATTATATTTCTACTTCATAAAATTCATTTTATTTTTTTGGGTTTCAGCATATTAAAAACAAATTCAAAAGTGAAACAAAAGACTAAATGTTTAAACTTTGATTCCATCTAAATTTTTATTAAAATTTTTAAGTAGAAATTTTTTAAATGAATCTTGAGGAGTACGTATTGTATTGAAATTTTCATTTGAAAAATTTGGCACCAAGTACAAACAATTGAGTAAAAAAATAGAATCAATTTAAATTTTAAGTAAAACCAAAAACTTAATGACTACTTTTAGGAAAAATCTGGTGTTGTAATTCAAATAAACCTCCTCAATTCTATTAGTATTAATTTATTAGTCAAATTTTAAATAAATTGGGGCATAGGGAGTACTTTTTTAAAAAGTTTTATATGATTCAGATAAAATATAGAAAGTCAATAATTTTAATATAATTTTTATATATTTAAAATTATTATTTTATTTGATTTATAGTTTTTTTCAAATAATATAAGTATATTATTTTATTATGTTCAATTTATGTAGTCCTAATAGAATCGATCAAATATATATATATATATATATGAATATTTAAAATTTATAGTATTTTTTGTGTTGTTTTCAAGTACACGTTACTTTCTCTGTCTCATTTTCTATGGCACCAATAAAATTTGAGGACAATCTTTCTTTTTTATATTTCTTTTAAAATTAATTATTGAGATTTAATTTTCCTTTTAGGTTATTTCATTGCTAGTTTTTGTCTACCATTTTATGTGGCAACTACAAAATTTTAAAACTCAATCAATTCTTTTCACATGCCTTTCAAATATTTTAAATTGTTAATTATCATAATTTAGATTAGTTTTCACAAATTTCAAATTAAAAAGAAGAAGAAAAACTAAGACAACAGAATCATGGAAAAATATAAATACATCCTTAAGCTACTCAGGAGCTATATCGATCTGCTTCCCAAAATCACAAAAAACTACCAAATTACTCCTGAATTTTTTTTACGATTTTTAAATATATTAAAAATTTTAAAATGAGACAAATAAATTAAAATAAAAAAAAATTAAAAAAATTATAAATATACCCTTAAACTACTTAAGCAGACATATTGATTTGCCATCTGCTTGACCAACTTCATTGCGACTTATATATAAATGTAGTACAGAAGTGGCTATACACCATATATAAGTAGCCAAAAAGATATTGAAGGTTTATCTTTTATTCTCTTTCCTTTTTTAGATTATGAAGCTGAAGAGACTAAACCTTATTTTTCAAAGGATGATAAATAGATAAATGAATTTTCTACGTAACTTTGATTTGTCATTATGTTATATCCTATTTTTTTTCTAAGGTATTCCATATGGGATTTTCTTTGTATTTCTATTCATCTCTTTAATGGAGAATTCTATCTCAATATCTTTTGAGAAATTGTAAAAATATATAGGAGGCAAAATAGTAAACGGATTTGAACATTGTTTTCGTTAACAAAAAGAATAGTTGATGTTACAAGAAATTTAAGGACAAAATTTGATATCATTGGGTACTGATCATGATCGTCCCAATTACAGAGTCATTAAAACAATCACTTGATACCCCAAATTTTTTAAGGCTCCCAATTAAAAAAAATGGGTAGAAAATATTGTAATAACTATTTACTTTATTGAATATGGAGGTCATTGAATAATTAAAAAAATGAAATAGTGTTTACTAAATTATAATATTCTCTCTTACGTGGCTACTTATTGTGTTGATTTATTTATATATTGATGATTATCATGAACTTAAACTATTATTCTTACATACATTTACCTTTTTTCATTTTTTTTATGATTTTATTAACTCAAGTCTACCAAATTGTACAGGTTTTTTCGATATGCAAAATATATTATTGTGTGTTTATAAAAAGATCAAATTTGTTTTTTGGAGTACTCCTTAAATTCAAGTACTTCAATAAAATCAATACTATTTTAATATGATTAAATCAATTTATCAAATTTAGTGCAACTATTTCAATACTATTATATTTAAAGTTTTGAGTGAGGTTTGATTAGTTGAACTTTATATTATATTTTTCATAGAAAATTGCATTGTTGCATTCTTACTTCATGAAATTTGTGTACACTCTACCTTCTCGAAATTTCACTTTTAACACTACTTTTTCTTAAATTTAAAACCTTAGCAAGGTTAAATGAAATTTATTCGATTTAAAAATGTAGAATCTTCTACGTAACACACTTTTTGGGAATACGTGCCGCCATGCATCGAATTGAACACGGTATTCTCAAAAGTTGAACGAAACCTGCTATATATAATCTAATTGTAGTAAAAGTTTATAAGAAGACACTAACGACCAAGGCATAGGTTTAATATATATTATTTTTTTGGTCTCAATATAATTAATTTTTAAAGCTTTTTTTAATATTTAAAATATTTGAATTGT
>JAABOM020061654.1:0-10844 GCA_011800125.2 Solanum clarkiae
TTCACCCATATTGTGACGTGAGCGCTCGGCACTGTCGCCCTGGCTCACTTATATGTGAATGTGGGACTTATGTGGGAGTGTGTAGGAGATATTGGGGATATGAACTTCTGGCGTTAGCAGGGTGGCCTATCGGTTTTCACCACTGATTTCCTTATCACCTGAGGAACATTTTGATGTAAAAATTTTCAGGTTTCCGACGACTTTTCCGACGGGTACTGTAGCAACGCCCTCGGGTTACTGTAGCAACGGAGAAAAATTCGATTTTTTCGACTTTTCGATTATTTAATGCTTTAAGCTCAATATATTGGACTCCCTGAGCATCGTGGAACAGATAGGTAGGTTTTACACTTTTCTCAAAGGGAGTTAGGTACAGGCTCTTTTTCCCCTTTCCTGACTGCAATCGTAAGATCAAGATCTGAAGTTTCAGGGTTAGTTTCACTCTCTTAGGTCAAATTATATTCTGTAGCATGCACAACATCCAAGGGCACCATAGCACTTGGGTCACCCACACACTTTCTCAACATGGACACATAGAAGACCGGATGAACCATATCCATCTTAATAGGCAACTCCAATTCATATGCAACCTTATCCACACTCATCAATACTTTATAGGGACCCACAAACCTTGTTCTTAATTTCCTCTTTTTTCCAAATCAGAACACACCCTTCATGTGTGAGACATTCAAGTAAACCCAATCACCAACCTTAAACTCAAGATCTCTTCTCCTCACATCGGAGTAGGACTTTTGTCTACTTTGGGATGTTTTCATTCTTTCCCTTATCGATCTCACCTTCTGCAAGGCTTCCATGACTAGATTTTGACCAACAAAAGCTATCTCCCCCACTTCAAACCACCCAATCGGGGATCTACAACACCTACTATATAAGCTTCAAAGGGGGCCATACCAATTCTGGAGTGGTAGCTATTGTTGTAAGCAAACTTAATGAGTGAAAAATGCTCATCCCAACTACCCTTAAACTCCAAAATGCAAGCTCTAAGCATATCCTCAAGAGTTTGAATAGTCCTCTCAGCTTGACCATCCGTTTGAGGATGAAAAGTCATGCTAAGGTTAACCTTGGTACCATGTCCTCTTTGAAATGACCTCCAAAAGTGAGAAGTGGATTGAGCACCACCATCCGAAATGATAGACAAAGACACCCAATGCAAGCTAACAAACTCATGTATATACAACTTGGCATAATCTTCGACACCATAAGTGGTTTTGACCGGTAGGAAGTAAGCTGACTTTGTCATTCTATCCACAACAACCCAAATAAAGACAAAATGTTTCCTAGTCTTAGGCAACAAAACTATAAAATCCATGTTGATATGTTTCCACTTCCAAGTAGAAATCTCTATACCTTGGGCTATGAGACCCAACCTTTGATGTTTGGCCTTCACTTGTTGGCAATTGTGACATCTAAATATGAACTTGGCAATGTCCCTCTTCATACCACCCTACCGATACACCTCCCATAAGTCTATATACATCTTTGTAGAATCGAGGTGAATGAAATAGGATGAATTATGAGCCTCATTAAAGATCAATTCTTTCATGTCATCCATATTTTGGACACACAATCTATCTTTTTACCTAAAGGCACCATCTCCCCCTTGGGAGAAAACGTCCACTCTACTATCTATCACCAAGGACTTCAACTCTAGCAAGGTGGGGCAAAGATCTTGCTTTGCTCTTACCTCCTCAATCACGAACGAGTTATATCCATCAACAACCACTACACCACCATTATCAACTTCATCCAACCTAACCCCCAATCTAGCAAACCGGTGAACCTATCTAGGAACCTTTTTGACACCATCATTAACATGAGCTAGACTACCCATAGATACCCTACTTAGAGCATCGACCACAACATTAGCTTTGCCGGGGTGATAATGCACACTTATATCTTAATATTCAAGGGGCTTTAACCACTTTCTTTGTCTAAAGTTAAGATCTTTTTGAGCAACCACATACAGAAGACTCTTTTGTTTGGTAAACATATCAATATGAACCCCTTAAAAATAGTGAAAACAAATTTTCAAATCAAATACCATGGCCACCAAAATAAGATCATGTGTGAGATAATTCTTCTCATGCACATTAAGACAAGGCATATGCTATTACCTTACCATTTTGCATCAAAACACCCCACAAACCAATTCTTGAGGCTTCACAACATACAACAAATGATTCCAACACCTTTGGTAGAGCCAAGATAGGACTGGAGACGAAGCTTATCTTTCAAAGTTTGGAAACTTTTTTCACATTCATCGGTCAACACGAATTTCGCCTTCTTTTATGTCAACTTAGTCATAGGAGAAGAAATAAAAGAGAAACTATTTACAAAGATCCGGTAATAACCTGCCAAACCTATGAAATCTCTAATATCCGATAGAGTTAAAGATCTAGTCCGATTTCTAATCACCTTCGTCTTCTTAGGATCCACCTTAATGCTATCACCCGATACCACATGCCCTAGATAAGCAATCTCTTTCAACCAAAACTCAAAATTTCATATTTAGCATACAATCTCTCCTCCCTCAAGATTTGCAACACCACTTTTAAGTGATTCACATGCTCCTCCTCTGAAATGACCCCAAAAGTGCACGAAAATGTGTCTTAAAAAATGTCTGGAATCATAATTTTCATATATCTCAAAATTCATGCGTTATTTTGCAAATTCGACTCTATGTTCTTGATCAAGGGGTCAAATTGAGTGAGAAATGGATCTAACCCCAATTTTAGAGCGAATGATTCACAATTTAAATTTTCCAACTTGACAAAAAATAGTGTTCCTGTGCACCCCTAGTGCGACGTGGATGGTTCGCACTAGTGCATTATTTTGTGCCTAGTTATTTTATTACAGTCCAGGACTTTTAGGTCTTGGGCCTAAGCTTTCCCGTACGTGAAAATGCCTTTACGTAGCCTTATTTCACCCTCATATCATTTAAGAAATTTCCAAGTACATTCTCAAACACTTAGACAATATTTTATATCCAAATTTCAAGTCTCAAAACTCATTCGGATCTTAAGGTTCTCAATCAAGCATCAAGTCTCCATCTCCAATCTTCTTCAAGGATTCTCAAAAGTCAAGATACGTGGTATTTTTTTCATGGTTTACTTTCACGCGTGATGCACAAGCTTCCTTTTACCAAAAATTACATGGTTTAAAGTTAATTTACTCTTGCTTATTACTTATTAGGAATTTCACTGCACACCATATCGAGGTTTATGAAATTGTCACTATTTTTATATGTTTTGAGCTATGAAACCAAGATCTATTGTGACATTTGACGAAGGATTTTGATGTATGTTGCATGAGGGTGTTACCGAGTATGTACTGATGGTTTTAAATTGACTCTATTTTCATGACTTCACTCTTTAATTGCATGGTTTTATACTAGCATTACACACCCGACAAGTGTTCGATAGAATATCCAGATTATGATTCTTCATTTCTTGAAGGCCTAATGCTTGGTATGAGATGTATGACTCTATGAGGATAAAAGTATGTTATATATGTGTTGATTTCATGATAAGCTTCTATAGTGTTGAACGTTGACCAGAACTATGTTGCGAGGTTGATACCTTGACCACTATGATGGTGGATGTGATGTCCATTAACCTTGTAGAGGGCTTGATAACTTCACCACTATGATGCAGGGTGTGATGTCCATTAACCTTGTTGAAGGGTTGATACCTAGACAACTATGATGGAGGGTGTGATGTCCATTACCCCTGTTGAGGGTTTGATACCTTAACCACTATGATAGAGGGTGTGATATCCATTAACCAAGTTGAGGGGTCGGTACCTCGACCACTGCCAAGGGGGTGCTAAGCCTTTGATTCTGAGTACTGGTTGCTTGGTCTATCATGATGGTCTCTTCTTACCTACGCAATATGTTTTATATGAGCATGTTTTACTTCAAGCCTCATTCATATATTTCATATTGTTAGTATGCTATTCATTGCTTATTATTATGCATTTTGTCTATATTGCCTATCTATTGTTGCATTGTATCCTATAGATTTAGTACATTCAAATGTAGTAATGCATACTCTATGTCTACATAATGTTACCGTGTAGGAACCGGAGCACCATTTGGTCATCCTTCCCCTCCACGTGTCTAGTATGATTTCTCCCAAGCTTGTTGGTGAGTCCTCCATTCTGGGGCTGATGTTTATGATGTCATGCTATGTTCTAAGACTATCTTTCTTTAGTATATACTTTTAATATGAGGGTGAGCCCAATTTCTTTTCTTTGACCCCATTCTTTTATATGTAGTAGATGTGTTGTTGGACATGTTATGTATCTATGTTATAAGCTTGATTTTCTCTTGACTGTTGTTGATCATGATATGAAATATGTCCCTTAGTCCTAGTGATCCCTATTTACTATCTTATGTTGTCATTTTACTTGCTTCCGCGACCAAAGATGTGTGATGATATGCTAAGAGACTTGTTTGGGGTCCCTTCGAGTTCTCCATTTGCCAGTCATGTCTAGGCCCTAGGCTTGAGTCGTGACAAATATGACATCAGAGCACCAATTTGTTAGATCCTCAGACTCCAATGCACCACATCAATTAGAGTCTTAATCATGATTGTGTTGTGCACCACAACTATGAGTAAGAGGCTATGAGACGTTTTAGGAAATGTTTGCCTTCTTCATGTTCTAAGTCATATTATAGAATTAAGATATGGTAGATCATTTCTAAAAAAAGAGGAAAGAGAGCCCCCACACCCGAGGAGCAACTGGCTTATGGAGAACTCTAGGATGCTCACACCTTGCTTGCACAAGTTGTGGCTAATCAAGCCAACCGAGGGGCCGAACCCCCTCTTGCTCCTACTTTAGCATCTTAACTGAGGGACTTTATGAGAATGAATCTACCAGAATTATATGGGTCTATGGTAGATGAAGACCCTCAAGAGTTCATTGATTAGGTCTAAAAGGTATTGGCTATCATGTTATTAGATCAGAGGAAAAGGCAGAGTTGGCAGGTTACCAAATCTAAGGAGTAGCACAAATATGGTTTAATCTATGGAAGGAAGAGAAGGGGGTTGACAATGTGGTCCTATGGAAGGAGTTCAAGGAAACTTTTCTTAATCAGTTCTTCCCACTTAAACTAAGGGAGGCTAAGATGGTAGAATTCATGAATTTGAAATAAGGTTCAATGAGTGTGAGGGAATATGCCCTCAAGTTCAAGAAACTTTCAAAATATGCTCCCAAATTGGTAGTCGATCCAAGTCCTAGGATGAGCAAATTCGTGGTGGGAGTATCCAACTTAGTGAGTGAGGAGTGCAGGTCTGCTATGTTGATTATTGACATGGATTTGGCCCGCTTGATGACCTATGCCAAACAAATAGAGGAAGAAAAGTTGAGAAAGTGGACTGTGGTGAAAAAAAGTTCCAAACTCCCAAAGGTTGTAGTAGTATGGTAGCTTATACTAGGTGCCAAAAATGTGGTAGATGTCATAATGTCCCGTGCTTGAAGAAAATCAATGCTTGTTATAGTTGTGGAGAGGAGGGTTACAAGATAATAGACTACCCTCATAAGTGCAACAACGCAGAGGTGGTGATGTTGATCAAGGGGATGCTCCCAAACGTAATCAATTTTCTACTCTTAAAAGAAGGAAGGGAGAACGAGGAACCCGATGATGCTACTGGTATGTTAAAGGTTTTTCTTGATGTTGTTATGTATGCTTTGATGGTTCTGGGGGTTTATATTCCTTTCGTTGTTCCTTTTATTTGCTAGTAAGATTCATGTGTGTCTCCAATGGTTATGTGATTCTATTTTTGTTAGAAGTGTCTAGGGGTTGCTCATGTTCTTATTACATAGGATCTTGTCTTGTGATTTTGGTTGAATTTAGCTTGATGGGATAGAGGTCTTGGTGTGGTTTGGCTACTTGCATATCATATTTCCAATGATGTAGAACCCATAAGGCTGTGATATGATGGTTAAGAATGGTCAATTTATTTGGTCAACTACAATGGATTAATCGCTTCTCTACGCTTGATCTTTCATTTAGGTTTTGTCCCCATGTGAGGATGGGGGAAGAAGATATCCCCAACTATCTTTTCAGATTAGGAGTGAGCATTTTGAATATGGTTGGAGTTTTTTGGTTTATTTATGCACAAACTATGTTTATGAGTTTCATAATTAGAGATGTAAAACCCTACCTTGATGCGTTTGAGGTGGCCTCTAGTGGTGGAGAATTGATTTATTTAGAGTTGTGAATCATCTGGGGGTAGTGTTGCAAGTCTTGGACGATAAGGGGTTGTTTTAAAAATGTGATAGGTGTGAATATAAGTTAACAAGAATGTGGTTACAACTGCTCAAGGATTATGATATGAGTGTGCATTAGTTTTTCGGTAAGGCTAATGTTACGGTCGGTGCTCTAGGTAGCCTAGCATGTGTTAAGTATTGTGTCAAAGAGGTGACTAAAGAGGTTCATCAGTTGGCTAGATTGGGGGTTAGGTTGAACGAAGTTGAGCATGGGGGTGTGGTATTCTTGATGGTCCCAAATCTTCTTTTGTTGAAGGGTTCTAGATTACGCAAGGCCTTGATTCCGCTTTATTAGAGTTGGAGGTTTCAGGTGAAAGATGGTAGAGTGGAGATTGTCTTCCAAGGGGGAGATGGTGGTTCATTGTACCAAGTGGAAATATATGTGTTTAAGGTTGACAATGAGTTTAGGGTTATGAATCCTCATAGAATGTACGGGAGGATTGGTGAGGTTTCTTAAAGATTAGAGTTACCTAGGGATATTGTTATGGTTTGTCCAATTTTTCATGCTTCAAAGTTGAAGGGAAGTAGTGGTGACTCTAGTGCTATAGAACTCGTAAGCTTGTAGGTGTTGTGGAGGCTAAGTTGACTTAGGAAGAGGTCCCGGTGGAGGTATTTGATGGAAGGGTTAAAGAAGTTGATTGGTAAGGGTGCACTGTTCATCAAGACCCTTTGGAAGAATCGTCAAGTTCGAAGTGTCATTTGGGAATCCGGAGCAGGCATGGAAAAGAAACACCCATACCTCTTTTATTCTATTCAAGATTATGATAGCATGTCAAACCCCTTTTTGTGATTTCAAGTCTTATGTTTCAGCCCATATGTCATTTGCATGCATTCATGTTTATGTTGACAAACTCATGACGATTTTTGACACTAATGTCGAGATTTTGAAAATGACGTTTTAAATGTATTGTTGCATTCTTGTTGGGGCTTAGTTGTTCATGATTACTCTTCTTATGTGCATTTCATTGACATTTGGGATGAATTCTCCGAAGGGGGAGATATTAAAACGACCCCAAAAAGTGCCCGAAAATGTGCCTCGGAAATGTCTAGAACCTCCATATATCTCAAAATCCATGCATTATTTCCAAAATACGACTTCATATTCTTGATCAGGGGTTCAAATTAAGTGGGAAATGGGTCTAACCCCAATTTTAGAGGGAATTACTCATAATTTTAATTTTCCAAGTTTAGGAAAAATAATGTGTCAGTGCATTATTTTGTGCCTAGTTATTTTATTCTGGTCCAGGGCTTTTGGGTCTTGGGCCTAAGCCTTCCCATACGTAAAAATGCTTATATTTAGTCTTATTTTACCCTTATATCATTCAAGACATTCCCAAATACTCTCTCAAACACTTAGACAATATTTCATCTCCAAATTTCAAGTCTCAAAACTCATCCGAATCTTAAGGTTCTCAATCAAGTTTCAAGTCTCCATCTCCATTCTTCTTCAGGGGTTCTCCAATGTCATGGTATGTGGGTTTATTTCATGGTTTTCTTTCACCCATGATTCCCAAGCTTCTGTTTACCTAAAATTTCATGATTTAAAGTTGACTTACTCATGGGTCTTACTTATTATGAATTTCACTCCACACTATGTTGGGGTTTATGAAATTACGACTTTTTTTAGTATGTTTTGATCTATAAAACCAAGACCTAATATGACATTTGATGAAGAGCTTTTGATTATATTGGTTGAGGGTGTTACCAAGTATCTATTGATTGTTTTACACTGAGTTTACTTGCATGATTTCACTCTTGAATTGCATGATTTTACACTAGCATTACACACTCGCCAAGTGTTTGATAAAATGTCTTGATTATGATTCTTGATTTGTTGTCCTAATGCTTGGCATATGAGATGTATAACTCTATAAGGATAAAAGTAGGTTGTATTTGTGTTAATTTCATGATAAGCTTCCATAGTGTTGTTTGTTGACCATAAGCTTGTTGAGGGGTTGATATCTTGACCACTATGATGGAGGGTGTGATGTCCATTAACCTTGTTGAGGGGTTGATACCTTGACCACTATGATGGTGGCTGCGATGTCCATTAACCTTGTTGAGGGGTTGATACCTTGACCACTACGATGGAGGATGTGATATCTATTAACCTTATTGAGGGATTGATACCTTGACCACTATGATAGAGGGTGTGATGTCCATTAACCTTATTGAAGGGTTGATAACTTGACCACTATGATGGAGGGTGTGATGTGCATTAACCATGTTGTCTCACTACCTAGGGGGTGCTAAGCCTTGGATTCCGAGTACTAATTGCTTGGTCTATGATGATGGTCTCTTCTTACTTACGCAATATGTTCTATATAAGCATGTTTTACTTCAAGCCTCATTCATACATGTGATATTGTTAGTATGCTATTCATTGCTTATGATTATGCATTTTGCCTGCGTTGCCTATCTTTTATTGCATTGCACCCTATATACTTAGTACATTCAAATGTATGAACGCATATTCTATGCCTACATGATGTTACCATGTTAGAACGGGAGCACCGTATGGTTATCCTCCCATTCCACTTGGCTAGTACGATTTTTCCCAAGCTTTTTGGTGAGTCCTCCATTCCGAGTATGATGTTTATGATCTCATATATGCTCTACGACTATCTTTCTTTATTGTATACTTTGACTATGAGGGTGAGTCCGGTTGCTTATCTTAGCCCTTGCTCTTATCAATGTAGTAGAAGTGTTGTTGGACATGTTATGTATCTATGCTATGAGCTTGATTTTCTCTTGACTCTTGTTGATCATGATATGAAAGATGTCTCTTAGCCCTGGTTATCCCCATGTTATCTCTTCTTGTTATTTTGCTTGCTTCTGCGACCAAGGATATGTGATGATATGCTAAGAGGCTTGTTTGAGGTCCCTTCGCGTTCCCCATTCGCAGATCCCGTCTAGGCCCTAGGATTGGGTCGTGACATCCTCACTATGGGAATAAATCAGGATATCATCAATAAATACTGCCACAAACAAGTCAAGGTAGGGTTTAAAGACCCTATTCATGAGATCCATAAACATAGTCGGTGCATTAGTCAACCAAAAAAACGTAACAACAGACTCAAAGTGTCCATACCTAGTTTAGAAAGCCGTCTTGGGGATGTCACTGTAACACCCCACACCTTAAAATACTAGTACTATAAAAAATAAAACATGACATGGTTTGGTCAAATTAGCGCTAAATTTTAAAAGTTTTTGAATCTCGTGTTAATGGGTTATATGTGCGTCTAACACTTAAGAGGGTCGGATGTATATAAGTTTTGTGTTGAATTGAGGAGATTACGGCCTTAAAATGAAGTTACAGAATTGAGGCTCTTGTACGACTTAGTAAGCAAGCAGGTGAGTCACCTACTTGCTTAGCTTAAATTTGTTAGTTAAACGAAGACGAGGCTCGACGTCGAATTTGTCCAAGTTCGATTATGAATAAAGCCCGTGTTATGGGTGTAACTTTATCCCATGTTTTAGCATCATAAAGGTACTATATGATCAGCCCAAGGAGGATATTAAAAGGTCCCTAACACATCACAAGTTCTTGGATATTTTAGGCCCAACCCAAGTGAAGAAGAAAGCTAAAAATAGGCAGCCTAATTCCAACCAATTTGGAGCCCCAAAAGGCCAAATGAAAGGAGAAAGGAGATGCATCACCTACTTGATGAAATAAGGCTGAGAATACCTCATTAGTTCGGCCAAAATCACACCTTAAAAAGGGTCAAAGCAGCTCCCACAAAGTCATTGTTCACTTGAACTCGCAAAAAAAAAAGAAGACAGATTTGTCTTCAAAGTTCTCTCAAGTTTTCTTCACCTTGTAAAGCAGCTAAATAACTCTCCTAGGGTTCTCGGAGAAGCCATACACCTTAAAATAAGTTGTAAGTAAGTTTACACATGTATTTAGTATGGTTTCCTATGAAAAACAAAAAGCATATGCTAGTATGTTATGCTGGAAAATCTGGACAGATTTTGTTTTGAAAGTTGCTGCATATTTTCCTTTTGGTTTAGTGACTTTTCTATGGTTAGTGGGCTGTATTATGAAGTGAACTTGGTGTTCTTAACATGGTTTGAGTTATAAACATCACCCTAAGGTTGCTTCCCTGATTTTGGTTTCATTTAACAAGCGCGTTTTATTGTGGTATCTTAAGCGTCATGTTGATTAGAACTTGTGGGCCGTTGTATATAATGCTATTAGCCCACGTCCTTCATGACTTACTAAGTGATGTTACAAGACTTTTTTTAGATCTGTTTATATGTGTAGATGTTTCTGGAACAGTTTGGTTAGAGTTGAAATAAGTTTGGAGTTGTCAACGTCGAAATGTAGTGAAGGAAGGTAACCTTATGCTGTCCACTTTTAGGTTGTGTGGATTTGTGATGTGTTGTGCTTTGTGGGCTGTTGTAAGACTATATACCATTAAAATAGGCTGTACATGATGTGTACATGCTAATGTGTATTAAAAAATATGATTAGGAGCGGAAAGGTTAAAGGAATACGCTCGGGTTTATAAACACCCGCTTGCTGCCCATGTATTGTTTTCTTATGTGATTGG
>JAABOM020061655.1:0-10844 GCA_011800125.2 Solanum clarkiae
ACAACCAAGTTTTGGGGGATTTTCATTAAATTGACTTATTATCCATAATTGAACTTTCATTTTTATTATAATTTCGCACTTTTAAAGTTATAGTTGGGTTGTAGACTGACTTGTCTTGGTGGGATAAGACGAGTGCCATCACGCTCATATTCGGGTTTTGACAACTTCTAAATACGTTTCACATTCATCTAACCATTATTATTAATAACAATAAGAAAAACAATTTAATATATAAAATATAATTAATGGTTATCATGTGTCTGCACGTGAGTCTTAATCTTTTATTTTTCGATCTTGTCATTGATCGCAACTTAACCATAATACATTAGAAATCAAATTAAATTTTATTTATCTAAACATACATTGACAATTAATGAAGCAAGGTGTTGTAGCACAATCCGTTGTAAGTCACTCTTCGCTTATATTGGGAAAGATGAGTTCATACATCAGCATACACATATAATGATATATATACATCATTATTTAAATACAAAAGTTAAGTGAAAATTAATGTTTACCTTGTTGAAGAAGATGTCGCACCTCTAAAAGGAATGATGAAAGATTAAAGAACTGAAAAATAATACAACTGATTCATTATGGCTAATAGTGTGAATTTCAACTTCATTATGATTTGACAAGAGTGAAAAGTATTTTAATTTTGAAAAATAGTAAAAGAACTTTAATTTTATAAATTAAATGTTTATCCGAGTTCTTTGGTGCATTTATATGGCAAATGTTATCTTGGTGCTTTGATGCATTTATATGGTAGGAATTAAAGTTCAAACTGGTCACCCCCATATTTTTGTGATGATGTTATAGTGAGCTAAGGTGAATTGAAATATTCTGAATGATTGAAGTTGAGGCTTTTTCCTTTTATAGGACACAATTTCATTACAACAACAAAGGCACTATTTAGAAAAAGGCATTGTTTCATTGTATAATTATATTAAATTGAGAAGCTAATGATTAGAGAAGCGGTTAGTAATCAACATGTAGGACACAACCTTTCAGAATAGTTTACTTATTTTAAATTTTAGTTTAAAAAAGAAAAGAGTGAAAATTAATGAAAAAATTAAAATGTATTGTAGTATAATATGAATATTCTTTTTATATTGAATGAGATTCCTATTCATCTTTAGATTTTCATTACTACGGACTTATTGTAGCGAGAAGAAGAAAGGTATAACTGCACCAGTGCTTCCAATCAAGCAAGCGACTAATTCAAACTTAGCCAAGTTAGCGAGTGTGAGATATAATGTCTTTAAGTGTGTTACTTTATTTTAAATTTGTTTTCCATTATTTGAATCGATCTTCATGTGTATTTTCTAAAAATAAAATTAACTACAAGAAGAATTAAATTGATTAATATAATGAAAAAATTAGATTGAATTGAAAGATGAAAGTATTACGACCCAAAAAACAAATTGTGCATGATAACATTAAATGAATAATTTAAATATGAATAGAACGAAATGAAAGTGAAAAAAACAAAATTAACTTATGATATACAAGAGGAAGAAGAACGTAGAAAAAATATATAGAAGAAATAAATGTAAGTAAACCAGTTAGAAGCACCAGAAAGGAAGAATTTTATTTTTGATTGCATTAAAAGATGACAGGGAAATGAAGGAAGAAAGCAAATAATTTGATTGCATTATAAATAATTTCTATTATATAGAAGAGCTAAATCAAAATAAGATCAAGGATATTATCGTAATTTCACTTTTAGATATTTTTTTTATTTTTTTATAAAAAATATTACTTAATGCAATCATACAAGGGTAAAATTGTAACTATGACATATTAGTCATCTTAAGATCTTTTGATATATATGTGCATAGTGCACTCTAGAAGCATCTTCCTCTCTCTTTTTATTATTGATATTTTTACACTAAACAATTAATAAAAGAAAAAAACTCAAATGATAATAAACAAAAAGATTTATAATGGAGATATTTGAAATTCAAATTATCCGTTAAATCGAAATAGACAAAAATTCTTGTTTGAGAAGAATCAAATGTACCTTTGAACTTTGCCAAATTTATTTATCGAATATCCCTATGCGTTTTTTCATATAACAAAAATAAAAAAAATATTAATTTCAAATTAATTGTTTCACTATTTAACAAAGGGTATATTTGAGATATTTATATAATGCGAAATATATTTAGGTCATTTATATAAAGGTATAAGTATATGTAAACTAATTTTTTAACAAGATATATCAGCTCTAAATCACAAAATTAAGAAGTATATCAGGTCCTTTTCAAAAATTAATGAAATGATGAATTTTGCTAATGCTTTACTACAAGGCTATAGCTTTTATTTCTAATTGATGTAAAATAATTTATTTAAATAATATATAATATTATTATTATGAACTCTTTTACTATAAGGCTTCCTAAAACTTCATATAGGTAAATCTTCGTAGAAAGTGAGATTTATAAAAATAAAGGATATTATGTTACATAATAAATAAATATGATATAATATAAATGTATATCTATTAACGAAAATGATAACTATATATGCATATTTTTTTTTACAAGCTATATGTTCGCACCAATATATACAAGTGAGACTGAGGATTATATTTTCTCTCCCAACTTTAAGATGTGGTTGTACTTCAGATGTCATTAACAATAACGTGGTGCTTCATTTTACCTTTTATAATTTTTTTAATTATTTTCACTTATTAAAAAGACTTGCAAAGACATATTTGAATGTATTTAAGATTTGTTTAGAAGTAAATTGGCATATATGTGCTTTTGTTTTATCAAATTTAAATTGTTTATACAAATTACACTTGTAATTTTATTAAACTATTCTCTTACAGAAAATTACACAGAATATCCACCAAATATAGTGGTCTTGATCTTTTGCCCTCCATAAGAAAAGTCTCTAAAATGTCCCTTTTTTTTCATTTTAGTTGAATCAAAGTACACCTTTTATGGGGAGCTTTTTTGTAAGACGTTGTTTCTTATGAGTTGTGACTCTTTCAAGGAGTTGTGACTTTTTTTGAAGAATTGTGCCTTTTTCGATTGGTTGTGATTTTTGAAAAGGGTGGTGACTTTTTCAAAAAATTATGACTTTTTTAAAGAGTTGTGACTTTGTTAAAGAGTTGTGACTTTTTTGAAAGATTGTGACTGTAACACCCGATAGAATTACTGAAATACCCCTAGAATGGAATCGTCTGCATAACACATCTTCCCAAGCTCTAATGAAAAATTCTAGACCGGATTTGCGATCAACATAAAAATTAAGTGGAAAAATGATCTCGATCGGATTTTAGAAAGACCAAGTCAAAAGATAATAAATAAATTCCAAAAAAGTCTCGGTGTACACTCAAGACACGACGCGCTAGGAACACGGACCAAAACTTGTTTTTTTATGTTATTTTTGATGAAAAATTTTGGAAGGGAAATTGTATATGTCTGTGCGCAATCTGCGATGCGGACTGGGCAAATCTGGGATGAACTTTTTTCTTTTAAATTGAGGGGTATTTCGGTCAATTTTTAACCCCTCGTAAACCTAAAACACGATCAATTTTGGTTATTTTTATGAGTAAGTAGGGTCTTAAACCCTATTCTAAGTCCTTTTCTAAACTATTGAAAGATTAGGGCTTGAGAGAAGTGAAGAGAGAAGCTTGATTGGGGAAATTCAAGGAGAACTCTTGAAGATTGATCATTAAAGCCTCATCCCAGGTATGTAAGGCTACACTAAAAGCATGAGGTTATTCTCTTATGTGCCTCGTAGATGGTCATAGAAGAGTTGAAAGTCTAACGAGTCTGCATACAGGATTCTTGAATGTTTCTTGAAGATTTTCTTGAAAATTATATTACTTACATGTATTTTCATATGTTGATGATCATCATAAACTTATCTTTATTGAATTGAATATTTTCATAAGATATTGCATAACCCTACATGATAATTTTGAAAGCATGTATGAATGAAAATAGGGATTGAGTCTAGAGCTTTGATTGAGAATGTTGATAGAGATTATGATTATGAATGTGAGAATGATGATAAATTGATAGTATTTGATGGTTCATGAGTCTTTCCAAATAAACTCTAATGATTTTTCTATTTGATTGTTCCCTAATGATTGCTCTAAGCCTTGAGCTATTGAATGAAATGTTGACTGATGAGATGATTAGAGTCTCTACGAGACTGATTGAAAGATAGTGTCTCCACGAGGCTAATTAAGATGATAATGGGATAGTTTGATTGGATGGATTATTTTATGAGCATAGAGTCATGGGAGGAGTATCGATACCGAAAGGGTGAGAGTTAATCCGGCTCGCACTCGTTAAACTATGTAGCCAAGTGTAGGTGAGGATTAGGGCCATCACATCATATTATGTTGGGGTTCCCTTTGATTAGAAGTCCTTGAAATAAGTAGAGGACTTATAGATTGTTGTCTCCATTTGGACTTGTCCATTATAGATTCGACTCGTTCCCTCTCTGGAAACTACGAAACAACTGTGGCAACATCGTCGAGATTGTTGTACAACCATTAGCTCATAAGTGATTATTGTCGGATAAGAGAAACTCCAGAATGTTCCCAGACTGAGTACTCTGAGTCGAGATGAGTCCCTCTAAGATAAGTCTAATTTGATTATTAGGCTTGATGGGTTAGATGGGTCATTTGTCTACTCTTTATTCTTACTTTAGATAGACACTTGACATATTGATTGTTATTATCCTGAGTTGATTGTTGTTTCTATATTATTCTACTTGTTTCAGTATCATTCAGCTATTTTACATATCGTATATTCCACATACTGATGTCATTCAACGCTGTATCATTTTATGATGTAGATACAAGGGATTGAGATCATCAGTGTACACATCGTTGAGGATCTGGGACGTCTAGTGGATTTGTGAGCCTCCCCTACTTCGGAGGATTCATATGCTATTTTCATCTTGCCTTAGAATTAGTCATTTATTAGCTTTATTTTAATTGAGGTAGCCATAGTTCTGTCATTGGCATCACCTAATAGTGATAGAGGCTTCATAAACCAGAGTCAAATATTGATTGTTAGGATTGTGAACTAGTTCTTTCTACTAGCCTTCTATTATTTATTATTATTATTTTGAGACTAGATGATAACAAGTGCCCATTTACTTTTTCTTTGGCTTCCGCTGATTTGTAGAATGTATGAATAAATGAATGTGATGAGTCCAAGTGGTTCGCTTGGGGACTAGCAATATTCTTTGGGTGCCAGCTACGTCTTGGGTCCCCTTTTGAGGTGTGACAGTGATATTTTGAAAGGATTGTGACTTTTCTAATGATATTACTTGAAGGATTGTGACTTTTTCGAAAGATTATGACTTTTTTGAGGAGTTGTGACTTTTTCGAAGAGTTATGAATTGTGACTTTTTCGAAAGAGTGTGACTTTTTCAAAGTAGTGTGAGTTTTTCGAAGAGTTGTCACATTTTCAGATTTGAAGAGCTATGAATTTTTCAAAGGGTTATCGCTTTTTTGAATGGTTATGACTTTTTTGAAGGGTTGTGACTTTTGTCGAAGGGTTGTGATTTTTTTGGCCATTTTGAATTCTTGATCATGTCCTTTGGGTTGACGAACCTACTTGCAGTCTTCATGGATTTGATGAATCGAGTGTTCAGATTGTATCTTGATATGTTTGTGATTGTTTTCATCAATGACATTTTGATGTATTTGAGAGATGAAGAGGAGCATACAAATCACCTCAGCATTATCCTCCAAACACTTAAGGACCATGAGTTATATACGAAATTCTCAAAATGTGAATTCTGGCTCAAGTTAGTGGCTTTCCTAGGCCATATTGTCTCCGGTGATGGTATTCGCGTGGATGCTTAAAAAATTGATGCAGTTAAGAACTGGCCTAGACCGACCTCTCCAAATGACATAAGAAGTTTCTTGGGGTTGGTAGGCTACTACCGCTAATTTGTTGAGGGATTTTCTTCCTTAAGATATTAATTGAAGGATTGTGACTTTTTCGAAAGATTGTGACATTTTAAAGGAGTTGAGACTTTTTTGACGAGTTATAAATTGTGACTTTTTTGAAAGAGTTTGACTTTTTCATAGAGTTGTAACTTTTTCAAAGAGTTGTGACTTTTTCAAAGAGTTAACATTTTTTTGGATTTGAAGAGTTATAACTTTTTCGAAGGGTTATCGCTTTTCCAAATGGTTACGACTTTTTTGAAGGTTTGTGACTTTTTAGAAGGGTTGTGGTTTTTTTGGCCATTTTGAAGTCTTGGTCATGTCCTTTGGGTTGACAAACGCACTTGCAGCCTCCATGGATTTGATGAATAGGGAGTTCAGACAGTATCTTGATATGTTTATGATTGTTTTTGTCGACGATATTTTGGTGTATTCAAGAGATGAAGAGGAGCATACAAATTATTTCAGAATTTTCCTCCAAACACTTAAGACCATGAGTTTTACGCAAAATTCTCAAAATGTGAATTCTGGCTTAAGTTAGTGGCTTTCCTAAGCCATATTGTCTCCTGTGAGGGTAATCGAGTGGATGCTCAGAAGATTGAAGCGATTAAGAACTGACCCAGACCGACCTCTCCAACTGACATAAGAAGTTTCTTGGGATTGACAGGCTACTACTGCATATTTGTTGAGAGATTTCTTCATTATCTGTACCATTGACTAAGTTGACAAAGAAAAATATCAAGTTTCAGTGGTCCGACGAACGTGATAAGAGTTTCCAAGAGTTGAAGACTAGACTGACTACTGCACCAGTTTTAATGGAAGATTTCGTAATCTGTTGTGATACTCCGAGCGTTGGATTGGGATGTGTGCTGATGCAGAGAGGGAAATTGATAACATATGCTTCCAGACTACTTAAGATTCATGAGAGGAACTACTCAACCCATGATCTCGAGTTGGCAACAGTGGTGTTTGCACTGAAGATCTAGCACCAGTACTTATATGGAGTGTTTGTGGATGTATCCACCGACCACAAGAGCTTGCAGTATGTCTTCAGTCAAAAAGAGCTCAACTTGTGACAGAGTAGGTAGTTGGATTACTCAAGGATTATGACATGACCATTTTCTACTATCCAAGTAAAGCTAACATTGTTTACTGACACTCTTAGCAGGTTGTCAATGGGTAGCACAACCCATATTGAGGAAGGAAAAAAGGAACTAGCTAAGGATGTGCATCAATTGACTTGATTAAGAGTGCAACTTTAGGAGAATGATGAGGGAGGGGTTAATATTCAGAATGGGTCTGCTTTTTCTTTGGCGGCAGAGGTGAAAGAAAAGCAAGATCGAGATCCTTTTATCCTCCAATTGAAGGAGGTTGTCCACAAACATAAAGTGATGGTCTTCTCCAAAGCTGGAGACAGGGTGTTGAGATACTAGAGTAGGTTGTGCGTCCCAGATGTTGATGGTATTGAGATAGAATCATGGCTGAAGCTCATAGCACTAGATATTCCATTCATCCTAGCTCTACCGAAATGTACCATGACTTGAGAGAAGTCTATTGGTGGAGTAGAATGAAGAGGGATATTTCTGAATTTGTCTCAAAATGCCTGAATTGTCAACAAGTGAAAGTTAAACATCAAAGGCCATGTGCATTAGCTCAGAACATTGAGATTTCGGAATGTAAGTGGGAGATGATCAACATGGACTTCATTACTGGTCTAATGATGTCTCGAAAGCAAAATGATTTGATATAAGTGATTTTTGATAGGATGACCAAGTTAGCTCACTTCTTAGCAGCAGATGAAACAACTAACACTGCAGATGAGTACACCAAGTTATACGTCCAATAGATTGTAAGGTTGCATGGAGTTCCATTGTCCATCATCTCGGATAGAGGAGCTCAATTCACCTCCTAATTTAGGAGATCTTTCCATAAAAGATTGGATACCAAAGTGAATTTGAGCACAACCTTTTATCCACAGACAGATGGACAGGCAGAGCATATAATTCAAACGTTAGAGGATATATTGAGAGATTGTGTTCTTGATTTCAAATGAAATTGGGATGACCACCTACCATTGCTTGAATTAGCATATAATAATAGTTATCATGCAAGCATTTAGATGGCTCCCTACGAAGCTTTATATGGGAGGAGATATAGATCACCAATTGGGTGGTTCAAAGTTGGAGAAGCGGAGTTGATTGGGCCTGATCTTGTCCATCAATCAATGGAGAAGGTTAAGGTCATTAGAGAGAGGTTTAAGACTACATAGAGTTGGCAGAAATCCTACACTGACATGAGGAAGAGAGATTTAGAGTTTGAGGTAAATGATTGGGTGTACTTGAAAGTGTCACCTATGAAAGGTGTCATGAGATTTGGGAAGAGGGGGGAAATTGAGTCCACACTATATTTGACTTTATCAGATTGTGAAGAGCATTGGGAAGGTTGCTTATGAATTAGAGTTGTCTTCCGAATTAGACGAAATCCATCCTGTATTCCACATATCGATGTTGAAGAAATGTTTACGAGATCCTATCCTAGTGGTCCTTGAGGAGAGCATTCGAGTGAAGGATAATTTGACCTACAAAGAAATTTCGGTCCAAATCCTTGATCGTCAGATCCGCAAGTAGAGAACTACAGAGATGCCTTGATCAAAGTCCTGTGGAGAAATCAATTCATTGAGGAAGCCACGTGAGAAGCTGAGGAAAAGATGAAATCTAAATATCCGTATCTATTTGTGCCAAATGATGAGAATGTTGAAGGTAATTTCCTTACACTTAACTATATTGATTGTCTTTTATTGAGATTGATTGTCTATTCTTCAGTTTGAATATAGTTGATTGATGATTGAGATAGAATAAAGAGTTTGATTGATAGATATGAATGGCAAGATGACTTTTAAGTCTATTCGTGCCTTGATATCTATCTTTATTCATCATTCAAGGATGAATGATCCCAATAGGGAGATGATATAACACTTGATAAAATTATCGAAATATCGACAAAGTGGAATCATGCTCATAATGCAACTTCCCAAGCTCTGATGGAAAATCTGAGACCAGATTTGCGATCAACATTAAAAAATTGAGTGGCAAAATGGTCTCGATAGGATTTTAGAGCGATCAAGTCAAATGATAATTGATTAATTGCAAAACAGTGTTGTTGCACACCCAATGCGCGATGTCCCAGGGACACAGACCAACATTTTTTTTATCTTATTTTTGATGGGAAAGTTCAGAAGGGAAATTGTACATGTCCGCGCCCAATCTGCGATTCGAACTGGGAAATTCTGGGATGAACTTTTTTCTTTTAAATTGAGAAGCATTTCGGTCAATTATCAACCCCTCCTAAACCCAAAACATGATCAAATTTGGTCATTTTTATGAGTAAGTAGGGTCTTAAACCCCATTTCTAAACACTTGAAATTAGGGCTTGAGAGAAGTGAAGAGAGAAGCTTGATTGGGGGAAATTCAAGGAGAATTCTTGAAGATTGATCATTAAAGCTTCATCCCAGGTATGTAAGGCTAAAGTAAAAGCATGAGATTGTTCTCTCATGTGCCCTATAGATGGTCATAGAAGAGTTGAAAGTCTAATGAGTCTATATACATGATTCTTGAGTGTTTCTTGAAGATTTTTTTGAAAATTATATTACTTACATGTATTTTCATATGTTAATGATCGTCATAAATTTATTTTTCTTGAATTGAATATTTTCATGAGATATTATATAACCCTACATGATAATTTTGAAAGCATACACGAATGAAGATAGGAATTGTGTCTAGAGCATTGATTGAGAATGTTGATAGAGATTGTGATTGTGAATGTAAGAATGAAGATAGATTGATAGCATTTGGTGGTCCATGAGTCTTTCCAAATGAACTCTAATGGTTTGTCTATTCGATTTTTCCCAATGATTGTTCTAGGCCTTGAGTTATTGATTGAAATGTTGATTGACGAGATGATTAGAGTCTCTATGAGACTGATTGAAAGATAGTGCCTCCACGAGGCTAATTGAGATGATTTGATTGAGATAGTTTGATTGGATGGATTATTTTATGAGCATAGAGTCATGGGAGGAGTATCGAGCACCGAAAGTGTGAGAGTAATTCAACTCTCACTAGTCAAACTATGTAGCCAAATGTAGGTTAGAATAAGGACCATCACATCATATTATGTTGAGGTTCCCTCCAATTAGAATTCCCTAAAATCAATAGAGGACTTATAGATAGTTGTCTCCATTTAGACTTGTCCATTATGTATTCATTTGTTCTCTACCTAGCAAGAATGGAACTGTTATGTGAACATCATCGAGATTGTTGTACAATCACTGGATCTTAAGTGATTATTTTTAGATAAGAGAAACTCCCAGAATGTTCCCAGACTGAGTACTTCGAGTCGAGACGAGATGAGTTGAGATGAGTCCCTCTGAGATAAGTTTGATTTAATTTATAGGTTTGATGAGTTAGATGAGTCATTTGTCTATTCTTTATGCTTGCTTTAGCTAGACAATTGACATGTTGATTGTTATTATCCTTAGTTGATTGTTGTTTCTATATTATTCTACCTATTTTGATTTCATTCAACTATTTTACATATCATACATTTCACGTACTGACACTATTCGGCATTGTATCATTTTATGATATAAATACAAGGGATAGAGATCATCAACAGATGCATCGTTGAGCATCTGGGACGTCTAGTGGATTGGTGAGCCTCCCTTACTTTGGGGTATTCATATGCTATTTTCATCTTGCCTTAGAGCTAGGCATTTATTAACTTTATTTTGATTGAGGTAGCCATGGGTCTGTCATTGGCACCACCTGATAGTGATAGAGGCTTCTTAGACCAGAGTTGAATATTGATTGTTAAGATTGTGAGATAGTTCTTTCTATTAGCCTTCTATTATTATTAT
>JAABOM020061656.1:0-10843 GCA_011800125.2 Solanum clarkiae
TGAAGTTTTTCAAAGATATGAGTTTGGTGTTAAATGCCCTAAAAGAGAGATGTTTAAGAAAGGTCCCCAAATAAAAGGATAATTCTCACTTGGTGGTTCCTAAGTTTGACCCACTTCTCTGATTGCTACTTATAATTCTAAGTTGAACTTTCAATATTTCATGGGATGACTTTGCATCGAATGTGACCTTGTGGTGATGTTTGGTATGGAAGCCTTAGAAGCAACTCTTTATCATATTAACTATATTCCACTATACGAGCCCTTTTAGGCTAGGCTAGTGCATCCACATAGGTCATTTTATGTTATTATGATGCATGCTAAGGTTGACGAAGCTCCACCCTTGCAAGTGGTCTTGCCATACCAACATAGGGGGTTATACTAGATTCTATGTAATAGCTCACATGGTCTTATATGTCAGTTAAGGTTCATCCCCACAAGCTTATGATCTTATGTTATGTCTTCACTTTATGTGTTTTCTTATACATCTTCTCATACTGATCTAGAGTTATATTCCATGTGCATGTTTGAGCTTGCTTATGTACCCTTTATACTATATATGCTTATATGTTATGTTTAATAATGATGGCATTATAATTTTTTCTATGCATTGCACCTCACATACATAGTATATTCAAACATAGTAAAGCATATTTTGCCTGCATGATTTAACCATGTAGGGATAGGCACTTCTCTACCAGTTCGAGGCTAGTTTTCAGCATCCAAGACAAGTAGCTTTATTGTGGTGAGCCCTTAGTTTGGGACTCCTCCACTTTTTCAACTATCTTGTATCTTTGCTTTGTTTAAAAAATGTATTTGTAGCCCTTTGAGGCTTTTACTTTCTATAGTCCCTTGTTATGGATTCCTTTCTATTTGATGGAGATTGACCGATATCGGTCCCATTCGTTTATAATGTAGATGATATGCAGATGGACAAATAAGTTGATTGCAGTATTTCCACTTCTTTTTAGTATTGCTTTATTGTCAAAATTAACTCGTAGACCTTTTTTCCCTATTTTCTTCCACAAAAGTTTTTCGTAATGCCTATGAATACTTAAGATACTAGAGATGGCTTAGGTGAGGTGCCTTCGGATATTTTATTCACTGTGTGATGACTAGGCTCTTAGGTTAGGTTATTACTGAAACGACCCCAAAAAGTGCCAAAAGTGTACCTCGAAAATGCACAGAATCGTAATTTCCATAAATCTCAAAATTCGTGCATTATTTTGAAAATACGACTTAAGATTCTTCTTCATGGGGAAAAATTGAGTGGGAAAAGGGTCTAACCCCAATTTTAGAACGAACAATTCATAATTCAATTTTTCAAGTTTGCGATTTCTAGAGAGAGTTCGTGTCCCTGGCGCGACACGGCCAGGGTGCACCTCTATGTTATTTTTATCCAGTTTTGTATTCTGGTCCAAGGGCTTTGGGTCTTGGGCCTAAGCCTTCCCACACGTGAAAATACCTATACTTCTCCATATTTATCTTCATATCATACAAGATATACCCCAAAACCCTCTCAAACACTTAGACTATTATTTCACTCAATATCAAGGGTTCCAAACTCAATCTGGATCTAAGGTTCTCATTCAAGCTTCAAGTCTCTATCTCCAATCTTCTTCAAGGATTCTCCAAAAGCTAAGGTATGTGGGTTTCTTTCATGGGTTCCTTTCACCCATGATACCCAAATTTCCTTTTGCCCAAAATTGCATGATTTAAAGTTGATGGGTCTTATGTATTATGAATTTCACCGCACACTATGTTGGGGTTTCATGAAATAGTGATTGTTTTAGAATGTTTTGAGCTATGAATCTAAGATCCATTGTGAGATTTGATAAAGGATTTTGATGTATATTGCTTGGGGGTGTTACCAAGTATCTCTTGATGGTTTTACATCGAATTTTCTAGCATAATTCCACTCTTGAATTGCATGATTTTATAATAGCACTATACACCTGCCAAATGTTTGATAAAATGTCCAGATTATGATTCTTGAGTTGTTGAAGGCCTAATGCTTGGAAAATAAAATATATGACTTTATGAGGATGGAAGTATGTTGTATATATGTTAATTTCATGATAAGCTTATATAGTGTTATATGTTGACCATAACCTTGTTTAGGGGTTGATACCTTGACCACTATGATGGAGGGCATGATGTCCATTAACCTTGTTGAGGGGTTGATACCTTGACTGCTTTGATGGAGGGTGTGATGTCCATTAACCTTGTTGAGGGTTTGATACCTTAACTACTATGATGGAGGGTGTGATATCCATTAACCTTGTTGAGGAGTTAATACATTAACTACTTTGATGGAGGGTGTGATGTCTATTAACTTTCTTGAGGGGTTGATACCTTGACCGCTTTGACGGAGGGTTTGATGTCCATTAACCTTGTTGAGGGGTTGATACCTTAACCCCTATTATGGAGGGTGTGATGTCCATTAATATTGTTGAGGGGTTGATAACTCGACCACTATGATGGAGGGTGTGATTTCCATTGACCATGTTGAGGGGTTGATACCTCGACCACTACTGAGGGGGTGCTAAGCCTTGGATTCTGAGTACTAGTTGCTAGGTTTATGATGATGGTCTCTTCTTACGTATGTAATATGTTCTATCCAAGCATATTTTACTTCAAACATCATTCATACATATCATATTGTTATTATGCTGTTCAATTCTTATAGTTATACATCTTGCCTATGTTGCCCATCTATTGTTGCATTGCATCCTACATACTTAGTACATTCAAATGTACTAACGCATACTCTATGCCTACATGATGTTACCATGTAGGAACCTGAGCACCGCTTGGTCATCTTCCTCCTCCACATGGCTAATGGTATCTATTCAAGCTAGTTGGTGAGTCCTCCATTCTGAGGACAACATCTATGTTTTTATGCTATGTATTGAAGACTCTCGTTCCTTATTGTATACTTTGATTATGAGGGTGAGCTTGGTTGCTTGTCTTGGCCCCGCTCTTATCTATCTAGTAGAGGTGTTGTTCGATATGCTATGTATCTATGCTTTGGATTTTGTTTCTCTCCTGACTCTTATTGATTATGATATAAAAGATGTCACTTAGCCCCGGTTATCCCTATTTACTATCTCTTGTTGCTATTTTACTGGCTCTGCAACCAAGGATTTGTGATGATAAGCTAAGAGGCTTATTTGGGGTCCCTTCGGGTTCCCCATTCGCTAGTCATGTCTAGGCCCTAAGCTTGGATCGTGATAGTTACAAACTTAGTATTAGAGCATAAGGTCTTAAAATGTTCCTCGAATGCCCATGTATACCTCATAGCATAGAGTCTAATTTAAGATTGTGAAGTGTGCCACTATCTTGAGTTAGAGGCTATTAGTCGATTTAGGAAAATCTTCCCATCTTTCTTATTCATGTCATGCCCTAGAGTTGAATAAGGTTTTCCGCTATCTAACGATAGGCTTTGGCTTGTTTCTACATCATGCCGCCACAAAGAGCTCCCCATCAGCGAGGCATTACTGAGGAACAAGTCCCTCCACTCCAACAGGATGATGAAGTGTCTTATGCGGAGTTCTAAGCCATATTCACTTTGTTGGTCCTAGCCTTGGCCAACCAAGCAAACCGAGAGGTGGTTGTTCCCCCTCAAGTACCTACTCTGGCTATAAGAGCACGTGATTTCATGCAGATGAACTTGCCAGAATTTCATGGGTCGAAGACGGATGAGGACCCTATTGAGTTAATTGAGGAAGCTTATTAGGTTAGGGCAGTGATGGCATTTGTCTGAAAAGAAGGCTGAGTTCGTGGCCTACCAACTCAAAGGAGTGGTAAGATTTGGTTCGAGCAATACGCTGATGAGAGAGGCCAAGGACCAGATCTTATAGGTTGAGAGGAATTCAAATGTACCTTTTTGGATTGGTTCTTCCGGATTGAGCTTATGGAGGCAAAGGTCCAGGAATTCATCAACTTGAAGCAAGAGAGCATGAGTGTGAGAAAGTATGTCCTCAATTTACCAAATTGTCAAAGTATGCTCTATCTTTATCGCAGATCTGAGGGCTCACATGAACAAGTTTATTTCAGGTATCTCCAAGTTGGTCTTCAAGGAATGCAAGATGGCCATATTGGTCAAGGAGATGGACATTTCTCGCTTGATGACATATGTGGAGAAAATTGAAGAAGAGAAGCTTCGTGAAAAGGTAAGGGAGTCCAAGAGGGTTCGATTTGAAGGTGGGAACTACTCTCACCGAAGGGGCGGTGGTCACAAGTTCCAAGGTGGCCAAAAGCAAGGTAGGCAATGATCCACCAACACTCCTCCTTCTCAAAAGGACAGGGGTGGCTCCCAATCCCCTAAGTCCAAGTTGCCCTAAGTGTGGGAAGCCTCACAAAGAAGAATTCTAAGCTAGGTCAAATGCTTATTTCACTTGTGGGAAGCGCAACCACCATGCTAAGAATTGCAGGAGCGGAGGCACAAAGCCTCAAGGCCAAAGGGGTCCAATACAAGGTGCCCAAAGGACCAACTGGTTCTATGCTCTCCATGGTCGCCACGAGGGCGAGGAAGCCCCAGATATGGTTATAGATATGTTAAGAGTTTTTTAATTATTATTCATATGCACTTTTAGATCTAGGAGCAAATTTGTCTTTTGTGGCCCTATTCTTTGCATATAAGTTCCATGCATGTCCTAAAGTCTTTCATGAGTCCTATGAGGTGAGTAACCCCACAGGTAAGTCTATCATAGCTTAAAGAGTCTATAGAGGTTATCCTATTTCTATCATACATAAAGTGATTCCGTGTGACTTAGTCGATCTTTCCATGGTGGATTTCTATGTGGTTTTAGGATGGATTGGTTGCATTCTTCTTATGCCTCCATCAACTGCAGAAGCGGTAGAGTTAAATTCCAATTTCCTAATGAGCCAGTTCTTACATGAGAGGGTAGAAACTCTTCATATAGGGGTCGATTCATTTCTTTTATAAAGGCCTACAAAAATGATTTCCGTGGGGTGCATTTACCACTTGGTGAGGGTCAAAGAAGTCTTTTCCAAAGTTCCTTCTCTTGAGCCAGTCCCCATTGTAAGTGAATTCCATGATGTTTTCCTAAATGAGTTATCGAGTATCCCTCTTAAAAGGGAGATAGACTTTGGTATAGACCTCTTACTCGACACTCAGCCTATCTCAATCCCTACTTATAGAATGGCTCCCACAGAATTAAAAGAGTTAAAGGAACAACTAAAGGATTTATTAGAGAAGGGCTTCATTAAACCTAGTCGGTCTCCATGGGGTGTCCCGCTGCTATTTTTAAGTAAGAAGGACAGGTCACTTTGTATGTGCATTAATTATCGGCAACTCAATAAGCTCACTATCAAGAATAAGTATCCTCTCACAAGGATAGATGATTTGTTTGATCAACTACATGGGGATACTCATTTCTCCAAAATTGATTTGAGATCCGGTCATCATCAATTGAGGGTAAGAGAAAGTGACATCCCTAAGATGGCTTTCCGGACTACGTATGATCATTTTGAGTTTGTGGTGATGTTGTTTGGCCTTACTAATACACTAAAGATATTTATGGACCTCGTGAATAGGGTGTTCAAGCGTTACCTTGACATGTTCAGTGTGGTGCTTATTGATGACATTCTTATCTACTCCCGAGGTGAGTAAGAGCACATGGAGCACTTGACAGTGGTATTGCAAACCCTGAGGGAATAGAAGCTTTATGAAAAGTTTGATAAATATGAGTTTTGGCTAGATGAGGTTGCTTTCCTTGGGCATATGGTATCTAGAGAGGGTATCAAAGTTGATTCTAGGAAGACAAAAATGGTGAGAAACAGGCCAAGACCATTGACTCCTACTAATAATAAGGAGTTTCTTAGGTTTAGCCAGTTATTATGGACGGTTTATGCAAGATTTCTCCATTATTTCATCTCCACTCACCAAGCTAACTCAAAAGAAGGCTAAGTTTTTGTGGACAGATGAATATGAGAAGAGTTTCTAGACTAGAAAGGATCAGTTGACTTCAGCCCCCATATTGACATTGTTAGAAGGGAATGATGGGTTCATCTTGTATTTGTGATGCATCAAGGATTTGGTTGGGTTGTGTGTTAATGCAAAATCGTAAAGTGATTGCCTATGCTTCAAGGTAGTTTAAAGTTCATGAGAAGAATTACCAGACCCATGATCTTGAGCTTACAGTGGTGGTGTTGACCTTAAAGATTTGGTGACATTACTTGTATGGAGTACATGTGGATGCTTTCACTAACCACAAGAGTCTCAATCTCGTGTTTACCCAAAAGGATCTCAACTTGAGGCAACATATGTCATGACCCAAGCCTAGGGCCTAGAGGTGAACGGCGAATGAGGAACCTGAAGGAACCTCAAACAAGCCTCATAGCATATCATTACACATCCTTGGTCGCGGAAGCAATTAAATGACAATAAGAGATAAGCTTAAACAAGGGGAATTGGGACTAAGGGTAAACTTACATATCATAACTTCAAGGAAAAAGAGAGTCAAGGCTCATAACATAGATATATAACATGTCCAACAACACCTTTACTACATAGATAGGAGTGGGCTCCACAACGAACAATCGGGCTCACCTTCATAGTCAATACATAAATAAAGGAAAGATAGTCTTAGTACATAGCAAGAGATCATGAGCAACATCCCCGGAATGGAGGACTCACCAACAAGCTTGAGAAACAATCGTACTAGCCACGTAGAGGAGGAGGATAATCAAGCGAGGCTTCGGTTCCTACATGGTGATATCATGTAGACATAGAGTATGTGTTAGTATGTTTGAATGTACTAAGTATGTAGGATGCAATGTAATAAGAGATAAGTTCATAATTAAAATACATAAGCACAGGCAATGATTAGTATATAGCAATATAACATGTATGAATGATGCTTGAAGTAAATCATGCTTATATAGAACATAATACGAGTGTAAGGAGTGACCATTTTAGTACAATCCAAGGCCTACCACTCCATTGGATAGGCGTATGAGGTATAAACCCCTTTATGAGGTTGATGGAGTACATATCCCCCAACGAGGTTGATGGACTACAAACCCCTCAATAGGTTGATGGATACAAACCCCCAACAAGGTTGATGGGTACCAACCCCAACAATGTTACCCGGGTCTACCACCCCCCGAGCTAGGTGATCTAGGTACCAACTCCTCAATAAGGTCACTGGGGCCTACAGCCCCCCGAGCTAGGCTTGGTCATCCCCAACACTATAGAGATTATATCTGATATTACATTCCTTTCATCATCATATACATATATCCCTTTTTATCATCATTTCACCATTAATCCATCATCATAGAGTCATTCAACTCATAAGATATGCATTGGACCTTCAAGCCCTCAAAAAACCATAACTGGACATTTTTATCAAACACTTAGAGGGTGTGTGGTGCTAGTGTAAAATCATGCAATTCAAGAGTGTTATCATGATAGAAAATACATTGTAAAACCATCAATAGATACTTGGTAATACCGTCAAACAATATACATCAAAACCCTTCATCAAATCTTACAATAGATCTTAGATTTATAGCCCAAAACATAGTAAAATAGTCACAATTTCATAAAATCCTACATAGTGTGCAGTGATTTTCATAATCAATAAGATCAATTTGTAGATCAACTTTAAATCATGCAATTTTTAAGAAAAGGAAGCTTGGGCATCATGGGCGAAAGGAACCATGAAAGAAACACACATACCTTAGCTTTGGAGATGAATTTGATGAAGATTGGAGATGGAGACTTGAAGCTTGGTTGAATTCCTTAAGATCCGGAGAGGGTTTTAGCACTTGAATTTTGAGAGAAATATAAGACTAAGTGTTTTAGTGAGTATTGGAGAATGTTTAGAATGATATGACAGTGAAAAATAGCTAAGTATAGGTATTTTCTCGAGTGAGAATACTTAGGCCCAAGACTTAAAAGTCTTAGACCGAGATTAAAAGTTGGACAGCAAAATGTACAGGGGCGCGTCCCATTAAGAACACGCAAGAACATTCTTTTCGAGCTCACTTTGAAATTTCAAATTTTGCTACGGTTGCTCTAAAATCGGGGTTAGACCCATTTCCCACTCAATTTGACCCCCTGAACAAGAATATGAAGTTGTATTTTCGATATCACGTATGGATTTTGAGATATGTGGAAATTACGATTCTGGACACTCTGAGGCACATTTTTGGGTACTTTTTGGGGTCATTACAATAAAGGTGGTTAGAGCTACTCAACGATTATGATACGAGTGTCAAGTACCACCTTGAAAAAGCCAATGTGGTAGCTAATACCCTTAGTAGAATCTCCATGGATAGCATGTCCCATATTGAAGGTGATGGAAAAGGGGAGTTAGCCAAAGATTTTCATAGGTTGGCTAGACTAGGAGTGAAATTGAATGAGTCCAGAAGTGATGGTGCAGTGGTTCATCATGGATCCCATCTTCTTTGATTGATGAGGTTAAGACCAAGCAAGATCTCGATCCCCCCTTGGTTGAATTGAAAACCTTCGCAAAAGATGGAAAGATAGAAGTCTTCTCACAAGGGGGAGATTGTGTACTCTGATAACAAAGGTAGTTATGTGTGCCCAATGACAGTGAGTTCAAGAAGTTGATCATTCAGGAAACCCACAACTCTTCATATGCCATTCATCCCAGCACTGCCAAGATGTATAGACACTTGAGAGAGGTTTATTGGAGGAATTGAATGAAGGACATTTGCTCAATTTGTGTGTGAGTGTGGTATTGACAATAGGTCAAAATTGAATACCAGAGGTCGGGTGACCTAGCAAAGACATTGGCATCCTACTTGTAAGTAGGAAGAGGTCAACATAGACTTCGTAGTTGGGCTGTCAAAGACCAACAAACACTTTGACTCCATATGGGTGATCGTTGACTAGATGATGAAGTCGGCTCATTTTCTACCGGTCAAGACTACATTCAGTGTTAAGAACTAGCCTGCTTATATATCAAAGTGTTGGTGAGGCTTCATAGGATTCCATTGTCCATCATATCGAATCATGGAGTTAAATTCACTTCTCACTTTTCAAAATCTTACCAAAGAGGACTCGCACTAGGGTGAAGTTGAGCACAACTTTTCATCCCCAAACTAACGGGCAAGCCGAGAGGACTATTCAAATGTTGGAGGATATGTTGAGATCTTGTGTGTTGGAATTCAAGAGGAGTTGGATGAACACTTACCATTTATCGAGTTTGCCTACAACAATACCTTTCATGCAAGTATTGGGATGGAACCACTTGAAGCGTTATATGATACACAGTATGGATCGCCTATCAGTTGGTTTGAAGTTGGTGAGGTGGCATTAATAGGATTAGACTTTGGTGATAAATGCTATGAAATAAAATTAAAGCATAAGGGAGAAATTGTAAATAGCCCAAAGCCGACAAAATTCCTACTCTGATCTGAGAAGAAGGAAACTTGAGTTTCAAGTTGGCGATTGGGTCTATTTGAAGGTGTCTCCAATGAAAGGTGTTATCCAGTTTGGTAAGAAAGGGAAATTGAGTCCTAGATATATGGGAACCTACAAGGTGGTGAGAAGAGTGGGGAAAGTATCATATGAGTTAGATCTACCTAATGAGTCCCACTTGATTCATCTGGTCTTCCATGTGTCGATATTAAGAAAATTCATAGGTGACCCAAGTTTCATAGTTCCTTTGCATGATGTGAACATTGAAGAGGATTTGAGTTACGAATAGATATTGGTTGAAACCCTAGAACAACAAGTGAAAAAGTTAAGGAACAATAAAGTTGCATTCTTCAAGGTACTTTAGAGAAACCAACAAGTTGAGAGTGCTACATATGAAGCAGAAGTGGATATGATGAAGCGCTATCTACATCTATTCCACTCTACTCAAGCCTAAGGTATTTAAGAAATTCTTCCAAAGACCGCAAATTCCATACATTCTAGTTTTCCATGATATGTGCAATTATTTTGATGTTCATGAATTGGTTTGAAGCATGTTTAAAGTATGAAATCTGAATTTTTTGAGAAATAATGTTTGACTTGTATTTTGCATGCATTCTGGGTTATTAGTTGCTAGTTTACTTACTAGAGCCTGCCTTTAAGTACATTTGAGAATGGATATTCTCAAGGGGGAGATATTGTAACAACCCCAAATTTAGGAGTCCTGAGTATAGAAAGGTCGGCCTAAAAAATTACCTAATGTTTGATTTACGAGAAAACTTACAACCCGTAAGTTGGCATATGGCCTATAGGTTTGGTTCTTAATCATCAAACTTTAGGAAGGGGAACAGTTTTCAAGTGTAGGGTAACCCATGGACCAAGTGATAGCCCGTAGGATACCTTATGGCCCGTAGATTGTTTCTTGAGTAGGACCCCAGATATGAAGAAACATTTGGAGTTTTCATGAAAGTGACTTACGAGTTATCAAACGGCCCATCGAATAGGTTACGATCCATAGGATCCTTTCATGGGTAAGGCCAAGGAAGTGAGTAAAATTGGTTAAGTGTGGAAGGACTCCACAAGTCCAACCACGACCTATAAGATGTTTCACGGCCCATGCTGATGCTTTTAGTTTTTAGTCCAACAAAGTAAGTTTTCAAGATTTTCAGAGGTGTTATTGGACGACAGGACTTACGGCCTGTGGACTGACTTACAACCTGTAATCAGGGTCTCGTAGATCAACTTCGATAGTTTTAATTAGTGTCAGCTTTATCATTTCCATCCTTTCTATTCCTATACTACCGTTAGACCCCGTAATTTAATTTGGACCCGAAAGTCCTTAAGTGGTTCATTTTAATAAAGTTTGGGGACCGAAAGTAGAATTTTCATAAGTTTGATCCTTAAACAAAAAGTTTTGGTGGGGACATG
>JAABOM020061657.1:0-10842 GCA_011800125.2 Solanum clarkiae
TTGCATTGACTAACTGCTACTTCACAATTGAAAGAAACGCACACAGTTTAAAGAGCCATTTTGCTTTATTCCATCATACCCCAAAGCCAAAAAATAGTAAATCTTTGACTCCATCCGAGATTGATGGAAAAAATTCGATATACTATCAACGTTGTAAAATTGATAGATCGATAATTAGTTTCGCTTCCTTAGTAACTTTCGGAAACTTGACAAATATTGTTTAAGCATATTAATAATGACTAAGGAGTCACATTCGAAAATAATACATGTAAATCCATTATCCTTACGTCACTATAATGTATTCTCAGAATCATTGTATGATTTATCGTTTGTTGTTTTAATTTTCTTTGGCCAATTTTCACAATCACCATAAACAATTACCACAATATTCATGGTTAATAAGAAGATATGAACATACGTTAATCAGGAAAAACGTACGTACGCATAATACTATTTGATGAAGAAGAAATTGAAGTGGGATCGAAATCATATCAAACTGTACATGATATAATGAAGCACACGAGTATAATAACATATCACACAAATGGGCACCGTTGTCGAATTATTTTTTGAAATTCATGAATCTTAAGAAAGGAAACTGAAAATCCTGAATTAGAAGATACTGAAAGATAAGAATAATAGATTACTTCAGATAATACCAGCATGTCGAATAATAAACAAAAACATATTTCAATAAAGATATGAAAGAAATGATTCAAGAAGATTCTCCAGGTGTCATATTATTTGCAAATCATAAAGACCACAATTTTAAATAATACTTGTATCATCTTAACCGAAGAAGTGAAGATAATAAAAATAGTCAGGTACATTATTAGTTACTTCCTCCGTTCTCTTTTACTTGTCCACTTCGAACTTATACTCCTTTGAAGAAACAATGATTAATATGAGCACTAAATTTGATTTGAGAAAGGATCGGCCCCTAGAGTGTGATGTAGACAACCTACCACAATACAATCATTAGTGCTTACTTACGAGGTTAGTAATAGAGGAATATGTATTTAAGGGTATCAATTGACGCTTCTCTAGGATAAAACTATATTGTTTAGCAAGGTTAAAAAAATGTTATGTATATATACTATATACAGGCTCTTCTAGACTTAGTGAATTTGATCACTAGGACATTGAAGAAGAAGAAGCATTCCATAATACTATTATTGCAGATAAAATATTACAATAATTAATATTACTATAGCCATTTAAAATTTTCCATGACATTAGTCATATCCGATATAAATAAAAAAAAACTGTGAGGCCATGGTGCTGATTGAAAAAGAAAAACATGAATTCTATTATAGTAAGGTCAGAATATCTTCATAGATGGACAATGTTTTTGCGTGAATACCATTGTGATAGTTACTTTGAGTTTGTTTGAATGGGCTTATAAATAATTCCAATGTCACTCTTCAACATGAAGTAGGAATTTTAGACCAATGACAAAAGACACAAACGTTAAAATAATGAGGTAAGGAAAAAATGAGGTTAGACATTCTTAATCTTTCTCTTTTATTTGAAAATTTTCATTTTTTTCAATTTAGTGTATTTAACTTTTGATTGATTGTTTTCATTGTTTTTTTTTACATGTAGTTTGGAATAATTAACGTGTTTTTGTAAGTTGTAATTCTTAATGCAAACTAGTTGGCACATGTAGATGTTAATTTCATATATAAAATTATCAAGAGCTTGAATTTTGTGCAGTAGAATTATATGTGTAGTATTGGGAAAAAAAAAAATATATATATATATATATATACTTGAAAAATAATTATGGCATTTTGAGATTAGATAATATAAAATTTCTATGAGACTTTTAGTTAGATATTGTTGTGTCTTTAGTTAGTTAGTTGAATATATAAATGAGAAAAATTAATGTACAACAATAATAATATATTCAGTAAACTCTCAAAAGTAAGATTTTGAAATGATAGAATGCACTCATTTGGTGTAGGTGACCACCCAGTGGTGATTCTCATCACCACGTTTGAAGAATCTGAAATTCCTCTCATTGTAGTCCTCAGGTGAGTGTTTTCTTTTACTCTTCTCTGTTTCAATATATATTTTTTTAATTTTAATTAATTTATTTTTTTTAAAAAAAAACTGATTCCTTTCTTCCCTCTTTCTAGTGGCACATGCAAGGATTTGAATCCTAACGATGGTGGCTCCAGCCGTCTTGACCAGCACACTGCTATATATTTCTCCACATTTTGTTATATAGCCATGTAGGTCATTTTGTTGGCTATTATTTTTTTTTTAAAGTGTAGTGCTTGCTATTATCTTAAGAAATAGCAAATAGGCAAAGTTTGTGAATATGTCTTCCTTACTTGTTTTACTAAGTCGCTATTCGTCCTGGCTTGTTGTTGCCGTGTTGATGTTAATGTGTCCGTTACTGCTGTTTATTTCTTTATCCATGATCCTCCTATTTCTGATACGCAAACAACCTATTTGTTGCTTGTCCATTAGTAGTTGTTGCTTGCATGTGGTAGGAAGTTGAAATTGGCATCATTCCTTCTTTTCTTGATCCGGGAAAGCACTAGCAGCTAGGGCATCTTCCAGTAAATTGCCTTCTCAGAATACATGTTCTATCTTCACTTGCAAAATAGCCTTAAGTTGTATTGTCTTTTTCATGATGTCTACTAATTCCCATGGGATCATCCACTCCTTGTTCAACATACTCTTCATAGCAAAAGAATCAATCTCTAGTATGATTGTTGATGATTGTAAAGACCTGCAAGATCTTAGGCACATTAAAATTGCCATCTCTTCAGCTTTATTATTAGTGGTTGTTCCTATTCTATGAGTTTCGTCCCAAATTAGGTCTCCATGATGATTTCTGATACAAAAAGCATAGGAACTTTCCCCGGGATTGCCTTCAGATGCATCATCACAGTTACACTTAATTTGATCAATATTAGGCAGTCTCCATGTAATGTTTTTCACATATATTCTAGGCTTATACTGCTAGAACACCTCAATAATCTCCACCCACTTGAATGGACATTGCACCCATGGATAAAGACTCTTAATGAATCGATAGATAGTGTTTTCATACTGATTTTTCAGTTGCATTAATGTGATATCCTTATCATGTCTTCTTGAATTTCTCCTCTTCCATAATTCCCATACAATCACTGCGGGAATTATCCTAAAAAAATTTCTTATTTTGATTGGCCCTTTTACTTCATACTACTATGTTTGTCACGGCCCGGGAGGGTACCCTAGGCGTAACTGACTCTCGGAGACTATTGCTAATTCCCAAGCGAACCACCTAGTCGCATTGCATTCGTTCAATCAATTCAATAGCGGAAGACGATGAAGAAATAACTAACTATCAGTGGGCTATCAACTCAATCCATCTTAAAGAATACGAAATAAAAGAACAACTCCATAATAATAAGAAAATGGGGAGATAATCCCAACATCAACTGTCAACTATCCATGTTTATGAAGCCTCTATAGCTAACCTCTAAGAAGTTACCATGACAAGCCATGACTATCACACTCCAACGAAATAACTCAAAATAAATAAAAGATAAATATGTCCCCCAAAAGCAAGGGAGGACTCACCACTTTTGGATTACAGAGCTCTAGACCTCAACGGTTCACCTACTGAAGTCCACTGTCTACAGAATTTGCATCATAAAACGAGGCAGCGTTAAAGGGGCGTTAGTACGTGGAATGTACTGTATGTAAAACCGGCCAAAGTAAACAGTAAGGGTTATCCAATATATAATGACATCAACTCATCAATCACACTCAACCTTAATTTAGAGTAAGGAACATGACTCTATCACTTCGCTATCCATCAAGACATCATACAATCACATCAATCTCACAGTACTGTCAACATGAAACCTATCTGGGAGTTTCTATAATCGACAATCACTACCTGTGAGCCAGTGATGATACATCGAAGAGATCTTGTTGCCACATCCGTCCAGTACCTTGTCGGGGTAAAGGACGAGTCTTTTGGAGATCCCAAAGAAGTTTGTCAAGTCCTCTGTAGGATAAAGGAAACGTCCGCTTTCACGGTCCAATCCTCTCCTATGCTAACCATTTAGCTAATAAGTAGGATTGGAACTGACTCTTACCCATTTCAGTGCTAATACTACTCCCAGGACTCCATATGCTCATAATTCTATCAACATTAGGATGGTTATACAACCAACCCCCTTCCCTCATCAGGGACCTCACCTCATCTGTCATTCCATCAACTCAAGGAATAGGTTCATCCTCTCAAAGCTAAGGTTGAACCTCATTCACGCTCTAAGAACACTAATTCCATCAATTTCAGTCATCAATACCCTCCTTTCAGGACTCCTACTCTAAAAATCAACCATTCAGACAATCAAGGCTCTAGACAACTACCCCTATGTTCATTCTTGAAGTATTAACATGAAAATCATGCAAATTAGGTATACAATCATACAATGATACATGTAAACAGTAAATACAAGTATGATGATCATCAATTCAAGATAATATGTAGAAATTAAAGACAGATTTCAAGATAATTTTCAAGAATTACAATTCAAGACTTCTCAACTATCAACTATCATCCTACTACATGTGTTGGGGTACATGGAAGAACAATTTCATGTTCTGGGTAGCCTTTACATACCTGATATGGAGTTTGACACTCAATTTCTTAATAAATCAGCCTCAATCCCTAGAACCCTTGCTCTTTCTCCTCTTTTTAACTTATGGCCTCCTCTTAGATTTTTGCGTAAGGACTTTAGAATAGGTCTTTGAAACCCTTTAAGATTAAAAATGACTTGTACTGGTCGTGGATCAAGTTAAGAAGGGATGAAAAAAATCTAGAATACCTCTCAAAAGATTTAAAATTTTAAACTTCAATGGAACAGGTCGAGGGGTCAGGTCCGTGACGCGGACCTATCACGCACTTGTATATTTATGGAATTTCAACTCCCTTCGAAAAAATGAACAAAAATCTAAGTGTGGTTCTGCGGTGGGTCTGCGTCGCGGCCCTGTCGCGTACCCTCACTATTGTCTGTTAAACTTATGAAAACTATTTTTCGATCCAATTGCTCTAAAGTCGGGTCGAGACCACTTTTTTACCGAGTTTTTTATGCTGATCGTGAATATGGTCTCAAATTTTTTATTCGAGCTTAAGAAGATGCGTTCTGCACACGATTACATTTTAGGGGCATTTTGAAAATTTACGGTGTGTTATAGTGTTATCATCTGGTGTAGGTGTAAACCTTGAATTTTTAAACTAGCTACAACAGTGAAGTATTTCCATAGCCTCTGAGCTATCGGTGCATTTAGGAACAGGTGTTCCATCGTCTCTTGTTGATGCACCTCACAACAATAACATTTGGATACTATCTGTATCGTCATTTATCTCAAATTATCATCCGTTGCTATCCTCTTCCTTCATAGCCTCCATAGGAAGAAACTAATCTTAAAAGGTAGTTTCTTAACCCAAATATTCCCAAGCCAATCCCACTCCTCTCTTTTTTTTTTCCTAATATTTTGCAAAGCTGATTTTACAGTGAAGTCTCCTTCAGAATTTCCCATCCACTATGTAGAGTCACATTGTGCTGTAATTGTAGGCTTTGTATTTTCGACAATATGATTCACCATCTGTTCTAAAACATGTTCTCTCAACATTTCCAGATTCCAGCCCTCCTCTGTCATAAAGTCTTTAACCTCCAAATCCGACTATTCATGACTACCATCTTCAATAAAGTACAAAGTCCCTTGCCATGTCCAATTTTCATGCCAAAAATTGCATGATTCAGCCTTGATTTGCCACTAGATTAGGTTCTCTATTTCATCTTTGATTTCAATTAGCCTTCTCCGCACATGCGACCCACCTATACCTTTAGCCATCACAGGATGAAGGTTTTTACAATATTTATTCCACATGAAAGACTCCCATAAAGAATTTGTTCCTACTCTGAAGTTCCACCATAATTTCACAAATAAGGATTTTGACACTTCAAAAAGGGATCTAAAGCCCAATCCCCCATCCATAGAGGATAGCACATAGTGTCCCAAGATACCCAATGTTTCCCTTTCACATCACCTGTTCTTTCCCAAAAAAGTTTTGCCATTACTTGATGTAATCTGTTAATGACCCCTTTTGGAGGATTAATTACAGATAACAAGTAGATAGACATTGATTGAATAATATGTGTAATCAAAAGATGTCTGTCACCAAAAGATAAAATCTTACTTTGCTATCCCATTATTCTCCTCCTCACTTTATTAATTATTTCCTCAAAATATGCAATCTTCCTTCTTCCATAATAGATTGGGCAACCTAAATATATAAAAGGAAATTACCTTGATTGATATTTATCCATCTTCTAAGCTTTTGTGTCACTGAAATAAGTGTCTTTTCATGTAGATAAAAGAAAAAGGATTTATTCCTATTTATCACTTGTCCAGACATCTTCTCATATTTACCCAACACGGACATCATCATTCTAACAGATTTCCTATCCCCTAAGCAAAATAAATTAGTATCATCAGCATAGGTCAAGTGGTTATTTTGTGGACTCCACTTTGGCATTCTAAAACCCTTAAATTCTGAATTTTCATGCAATTCATTTAGTCTCCTAGAAAGTACTTCGGCAGCAATGATGAATAGAATAGGAGACAATGGGTCACATTGCTTTACTCCTCTAGAAGATTGAAAGAAACCATAGGACTGCTAATTTATTAGTACTAAATACCAATTATTGGATAGTAATCTCCAAATCATATCAATCATTATTTCGGAGAAGCCAAATTTCCTTAACACCTTTGACAGAAAAATCCACGATACTCTGTCATAGACCTTGGTCATGTTCAACTTCACCACAACATTATGCCAGTTATTCCTGATCCATATATCCCTTATAATCTCATGTACCAGTACAACATTTTCTGTAATACTCCTCTTCTTGAAAAATCCAATTTGATTTGATGATATCAATTTAGGAATTACTCTTAGGATTCTTTTGTGTAATAACCTTGAAATAATTTTATTTACAAAATTACTTAGACTTATTGGCCGTAAATCTGAAAATTCCTTCACACAATCTCTTTTAGGTAATAACACCAAATTTGTATGGGTGACAAATCTTGACAACATGTGCCCACAAAAAATGGTCTTAGCATTCATGTAACTTCCTCACCAATGATCTCCCAACAATGTTGAAAAAATACTCCAGTGAAACTATCTGGACCACTTGCGCTGTCACCATTTAAATCATTCACCTCCTTCTGACCTCTTCCAATGTTGGTGCCATACTCATCTGATTATTATCAACATTCGTGATAATGGTTGGAATACACTCCATCATTTCTGGCCAATCACGTATAGGCTCCTCCACAAATTGATCTTGGAAGAATTCCACGATAGCCCTCCCTATCTGATCCTGCATGTTCACCAATGTCCCTTACGTGTCATGAATTTCATGAATAAATAATTTCTTCCTTCTCCCCTTTACCACGGAATGGAAGAGGCTAATGTTCCTATCCCCGTCCTCAAACCATTTTATACCAACTTTTTGTCTCCAAAATCCTTCCTCTATGGCATAATATTTGACCAACTCTGCCTCTACTTTTTTTAATTCCATACTATTCTCCTCTATAGGGTTTATCTCAAATTGACTTTCTCTGGCCCCAATCAAATCTTCAAACAAATTACCATATGTTTTCTTGCTCTATTCTATCAAAGCTTTCTTCACATTTTTTAATTTTGCATGGAATTCTATAAATGGGTTTCCAACAAAATTGATATTCCAGGTATCACTTATTAAGTTTATAAATTGAGTATGTTTCACTGAAAAATTTAAAAACTTAAAAGGTTTTCTTGCAATCTCTTCTTCTGTGTTACATTGGACCAAAAGAGGTGCATGGTCCGACCCTTGTCTGTTCAAGTGGCAAACTTTGGAATTGGGTAAAATATCCAGAAATTTATGATTGACCATTACCCTATTCAATTTCTTAAGATGCACTCATTTTCAATCCTACCATTCCACCAAGTGTACCTGTTTCCCATGGATGATACTTCTATTAATGAGCAATTATTGATGGAGTGTTGAAAATCACTAGCCTCGTCGAACATATATGGTAGCCCCACCAACTTTTCCTCACTCTTAAGGATCACGTTAAAATTGCCTCCCACTATCCATGGACTGTTATTAATTCCTTCAATATATTCCTGTTCATCCCATAACTCTAGCCTCTCTAGATTTGAACATCGAGCATAAATCGATGTTACTTTAATATTCACACCATTCTTTGACAAATCCATAGTGACCTGCTGATACCTATCCATTATGTCCTCACTACCCAGCTTCCATCCCAAAATATCCAAATTTTGGATTATGAATTAGCATATGAATTGAGCAATTCTAGTCTTCTGCTATATATTTGTATCTTCCCAGGATCCCGTAATGGTTCCAACAGGGCAATAAAAATAAAGTGATATCTTTTATGTAGATCAATCACCTTCTCAAAGGATTTTTGAGAGTTAACTGATCTAATATTAAAAAAAAAGTATGTTTTAATCATTGGAAAATATTCTTCTCCCTTTCTTTGCTCCTCCTTATCTTAACTGTAGCGGGATTACCAATTGTCCCACCCTTATCCTTTGATATCCTCTTTTAAGATCCGCAATCTGCCCCGGTGATAAGTCCCCAGCCTTCCCCGCACTTTGTATATTCATCTCTAACTCATCATCCTCATTTTCCTTCTGTAGTCTCTATTTTTAGATTGGAGTAAAAATCATGGAATTTCTCAATATGATCGTTCGCTTCATCTTCATTGTCTTTGAGTGAATCTCCTTGATCTCTATCTGCACCGCCATCCGCTGACCATACTACTATTTCCATGCTAATCGTTTCTTTTGTTCCTTCAGTTTCCCCTTGCTTTTCCTTCTCAACATCCTTAACTCCAGTTTGTATACATTGTTCTCCATCATTTTGCTGCGTATCCCTCTTAAAATTTTCTTCTACCCATTATTTGGTACTTGTTGGCACAGAATTTGTTGTATATGATTTTCCACCTCGTGCTTCTTCAATGCATCAAATTTGTTTGCAGTATTAATTTTCTTTAACTCTACAATCCTTGGGTTCTATGTATGTTGTTTCTGATCCAATGGTTTGCCTACATTATTTTTTCTACCTTTTTGAACCTGCAACGTGTCATTATCATCATTCTTTGTGTGGACTTTATCAGCCTCCTGTTCCTTTGGGTCTTTATCATCATTCACCACACTAGCATCCTTTTTCTCCCCTTCTTTCTTATATAGTTCCGGGTGTAAGACAAAGCAACCTTGTTCATCATGTCCTTGCAACTTACAATTAGTGCAATATTTAGGCATGTAATCATATTTTATATTAATCCATCTTTCTACAATTTTTCCTGACGCCTTCCTGACCCCTATGTTAATTCGCTTTGGAAACTCTCCTAATAGGTCAGCCTCCACCTTAACTCTTGTACAACTGAGTCTTGTCTGATTCTTTGTGGCTATATCTACTTGTAAGGGTTTCCCAACCACTGCTGCCAACGAGAATATAGCCTCTTTAACAAAGAAATTTGGTGGTAGTGCATGAAACGATATCCATGCAATAGCTTTTGATATTTCGTTTTTCGGATCAAACATGGGTATCACTTGAATGTCCTCATGGGGTAATTCCATTGCCTATGCAACAAATATATGATCGGATCCGAAAGCAGTTCGACAAGACTTCCATTGTTGATGCACGTATTAAGACATGACGCATTCCCAATACTCCAATATTGCAATCACCCTTCAATTTACATTGTGTTGGAATTATCTTTCTTAATTCCTTAATATCTGGCATCTCATATTAAAACTTTCCAACTACCGCGTATTGAAGATTTTCTTTATGTATCATCTGAGTCACTTTAGTTTCATCCCAAATAATCCGTAGCTCTCCATGCAGGTATGTAATCGGTCGCATTGGAATTGACTTCGCGAATTTAGGACATGGCTCCTTAAACAACGATGCAAAATTCTTTATGTGCGTATCAGATCTTACAGTGCTGAGGACAGACCCCTCGGGGGCCTGACCTATTATGCCGGCAGACATTGCTACGTCGGAATGGCTGTCTCAAGAACGTGATCAGCTAGCATTTTTACTAGAGAGAATTTAGTATAGAGAGAATTTTGAGTACCACACGAGCTTCATTGGATTTGCAAGTGTAATCAAACGTTAATGAATTTCAATTTTTTCACAACTTACTCTCTTTCATTCACAATAAATTCACTAATAAGAACGATCATAAATTAAAGTTGTCATTTCATGAATAAAACTTGGCTTATAAATGTATTTAATGATCAAGCAAGAAGAAAGAAAATAGTGTCTCCATCTTTCACTAATTTAATAAGATAATTGAAATTTTATTTGTGTCAACTTCAATGAAATACAAGTAGAACAATATAAGTCAGGTAGAAGAAGATAACCCAAATCATCATAAACCAAAACTATATTTTCATAGGATTTATAATATTAAAAAATTTTCCATATCAAAATTGGTTTTGTAAGAGGGGGAAAAACTAAGCACCAAATTGATTTTTAGGAATTACATAATAGAGTTGGATTTATATTTCTCGAAATCACGTGGAACACATGTGTCCTACAACTAATACTATGTTAAAAGCGTGAAAACCCTTAGAAATGTTGTTTGAATTTTTTGCTCTTCATTAAAAAACTCTACTTTGCATGGACTAAATGGAAGCTTGCCTCTGGAGTATTATGTAACTAGAAGATACCACCTAAACTCAAAGGTAAGTTTTACAGAATGGTGGTTAGACCATCGTTGTTGTATGGGGTGGAGTGT
>JAABOM020061658.1:0-95169 GCA_011800125.2 Solanum clarkiae
CGGGGGGGTTAAGAGCCCGAGTAACCATGTCGAGGGGTTTGTACCTTGATAACCAATTAAGGGGTTTGTACCTTGACAACCAGGGTGAGGAGTTTGTATCTCAATCACTAGGAGTGGTATGGTGCGAGTATCCACCAACCAATTAAGGGTTTTATACCTTGATAACCGAGTTGAGAGGTTTGTACCTCAATCACCAGGGTTTGTAGGGTGTGACGATCCACCAACTAATAAAGGGGTTTGCACCGTGATAAGCTATGAAATTATAATAATGGTCTCTTCTTACACATATATTATGTCTTATGTAAGTATGATTTACTATAAGCATCTTCCGTGCATGCCATATTGTTATATGTTACTCATTCCTTAAGCTTATACATTTCAATTTTGTTGCTTATCTCTTGTTGCATTGCATCCTACATACTTAGTACATTCAAATGCACTAACACATACTCTATGCCTACATGATATTACCATGTAGGAACCGGAGCCCCACTTGAGCATCTCTCTCGACATTGCTAGAATGAATTCTCTCAAGCTAGTTGGTGAGTCTTCCATTCCAAGGATACTATGCTATACACTAAGATTATCTTTCTTTTATACATGTATTGACTATGAGGGTGAGCCCGGTTGCTTGTCTTGGCCCTCTCTCTTATCTATGTAATAAAGGTGTTGTTGGACATGTTATGTATTGATATTTGACTCCTTGTTTTGGAGCTTATGTTATAAAAGTATTCCTTTAGCCACTTTTACTTATTCCTACTCTTATTATGTTGTTTAATTGCTTCTGCGACCAATGATGTGTAAATGATATATTAAGAAGCTTGTTTGGGATCCCTTCGGGTTCCCCATGCACCGTGTCACATCTAGGCCCTAGGCTTGGGTCGTGACAGTTCCAATTGACTAATTGTGGGCTATCGTCAAAAATTTCATATATGACAAATTAAAAGACTCTCGAAAAATCAAGTCATTCATAACAAAACTTAAGTAGCATCTTTTGTTAATCATACTCATTGTCTTCTTGCCTAAGCAAGTAATGACATCCATAATGTTAAGTCGTAGTAGGGGTGTGCAAATAACAATTAAAGTTGTACACTAAAAATGTGTAAAAGACTTGACATCGATCGACTCTAATTACATCTTACATTTTCTTGGTTGTGGTTGAAATTTTTAAAATTGATCCGACTCTGGTTGGGCACATAAAGTAATATATATCAAAAAACAAACACCCACACTAGATGCAGAGAGACAAGAATTTCTTAATTACTTGTTCAATGTTTGATAATCACATTTCAAGATTCCTATTTCCACATTGGAACTGGAGAAAGTGATGAAGTAGAGTGCTGTTTTGGAGTTAAATATGCAAGGATGACCTGCATATGATAACCGCAATGAAATACCTAGATGTTAGTTGATTTGGTGTATGAATGAAGTCCCATATTAGAAGTTGATAAGAAAAAGGAAGATATGTACTAAGCAAAGTTGCTTATGCATATTTTCTCAAAAGCCAACGATGTCACACTATTTTAGGAGTTCCTATGTTTAGATTTTTGTGCAATGCTTCTCGGTCTATTTTAACAATTCATCTTGTATGTTGGTTTAGGTCTTCACTTCTTATGATTTTAAGATCTTATTTTCTATCCAAATTGATAATTTTTTTCAATAGATTGCACCTATTTTGGGGTGGTCTTCAATTTCTACCACTTAAATCAAGAGATTATATGGTTTTTCCTTGCAATTGGTTATGGTGAAATCTCATTTCTTTTATTCATAGGGTAACAAGAACTTCATGAAAGATCATATACTATAAATTAAATGCTTTTACTTGCATCCCAGCAATGCAGTACACTTGAATCCTGCAATTTCTGAAAAACGACGAATTAAAGTTAAAATCTTTATGGATGAAGGACGTAGAAACTCCATGGCTGTATAAAATGTAATCTTCTGAAGGATGGAGATTAAGTTGAATACCTAGTTTCTTTTCTTGCACTTTTGCATTCTCATAATAATTTTATGTTCTAATTCTTCAAACATCCTGTAAAACCATGCTGGATATTTAGTTGACAACATTATGTATCTCACGGACAGTCCAATAACAAGTCCATAATCGTAATCCATGAGAACCGGCTGCCAACTAATGCCTTTTTAAGAATTTCGAAGCCATGAAAATAATTTGTGAGAATAATGGAACACGAAAGCTTGTAACATATGAGTATTCTTATTTGTACACAAATTTCTTGTAGTGACAATAGAGGGATTGGATCTTGAAGTTCCTCAAGTTTTGACTATAGAAATAATAATGGATCTCGAGGAATAGATTTGAAGGTCAAATCCCAAGCATTATTGGAGATCTCATTGGGCTTCGTACATTGAACTTATCTCATAATGTCATGGAAGGAGATATATCAGCATCATTGCATAATTTATCTGTACCTGAATCATTGGATCTCTCATCCAACAAAATCAGCAAAGAAATTCCACCACAACTTGCATCGTTCACATTTCTTACAGTCTTAAATCTCTCTCAGAATCATCTTGTTGGTGCATCCCCAGAGGAAAACAATTTGATACATTTGAGAACAGTTCATATCAAGGGAATGATGGACTATATGGATTTCCACTCTCAAAATATTGTAGTGGTGATGATGGGGTAAAGAAGATTCACTATCCACTAAATCCATTAGATGAGAGATCTATGAGTCGAATTTGAACAAACAAGTTGCCAAGTCTTGAATCTTTTATAGGGCCATAAAACTTATTTGATCTCAACTTCAAAATCTACAAATCAATAAGGTTCCCAACCATTTAGGAAATGTGTCACACAACTCATTGTTACCTAAATCAAGAACTTTCAAATATTTGCAATTGATCAAAGACTACGGGACTTTCCTCTTTAGCTTATTCCAATAATATTTAATGATTTGAAGTTGGTTTCCAATACTAAAAGTAGTATCAATTTACCCGCTAAGACTATTGTTGTATAAATCCAAAATCCAAAGTTGACTTATCTCACTCAAACATAGTGGGATTGTTCCGTCCAAATGATTACTACCCAAGTTCTAGCAATCCTAATGTTTTCAGATTGCATATGGTTGAAGCGATCTGACCACTAATTATTATGCAAAAGGACAAGAAGATGTAGCTCACTGTGCTTAATTAGTAACTTTGGGATAGGACCTTGCAACTGATTTTATTTTAAATCTACTTCATACAATGTTTGGGAATTGAACTCCTGAATCTTTCTATTGAAATGGTTTTAACTCAAGTATAAAGACATTAGTGAAAGAAGGGAGAATATTCATGATGGTATAGTCCCATTCATGTTGTTTGATGAAATAGAGTTTCGGTGAAGGATGGCAAATTAAAGGTTTTCTCCCAAGAGGGAGATGATGTCCTTAGGTACCAATGTAGGTTATGTGTGCCCAATGTTTGATGGCTTGAGGGAGTTGATTTTGAAAGAGGCACAAAATTTATCCTATTCTATTCATCTTGGTTCCACAAAAATGTATAGAGATCTGAGAGAGGTATATTAGTGGGGTGGTATGAAACGAGATATTGCCAAGTTTGTAGTGAGTTGACATAATTGCCAACAAGTCAAAGCTGAATATCAAAGGCCAGGTGACCTAGCCCAAGACATAGAGGTTTCTACTTGGAAGTGGAAAGAGATCAACATGAATTTTGTGACTGATTTGCCAAAAAATGGAAAGCACCTTGATTATGTTTGGGTAGTCATCAATAGGATAACAAACTCAACTCACTTTCTATCGGTTAAAACAACTTATGATGCCGAGGATTATGCCAAGTTATATATTCATGAGTTGGTTAAGTTGTATGGAATACTATTGTCTATCATTTTGGATCGTGGTGCTCAATCACTTCTCATTTTTGGAGATCATTCCAAAGGGGTCTTAGTACCAAAGTCAAGCTTAACACAACCTTTCATCTTCAAATAGATGGTCAAGCTGAAAGGAGAATTCAAACTCTTTAGGATGTGCTTAGAGCTTGTATTTTGGTGTGTAAGGGTAGTTGGGATGAACATCTTCCACTAATTGAGTTTACTTACAATAATAATTACCACTCTAGTATTGGCATGGCCTCCTTTGAAGCTTTATATAGTAGGCGTTATAGATCCTTGGTTAGGTGGTTTGATGTGGGGGAAAATGGCTTTGTTAGGCCTAGATTTGGTTATGGAAGCCTTAGAATAGGTGAAGTTGATAAGGGACAGATTGAAGGCAGCTCAAAGTAGGCAAAAGTCCTACTTCAATGTGAGAAGGAGAGACCTTGAGTTTAGTGTTGATGATTGAGTTTATTTAAAGGTCTCACCCATGAAGAGTGTGGTCCAATTTGGCAAGACATGAAATTTGAGCCCAATGCTTGTGGGACCCTATAGAATTTTGAGGAGAATTGGTAAGGTTACCTATGAATTGGAGTTGCCTACGGATATGAGTATGATTCATCCGGTCTTCCATTTGTCTATGTTGAGGAAGTGTGTTAGTGACCCAAATACTATAGTGCCCTTAGAGGTGGTGGATGTTGTGGAGAATAACTTGACCTATGAGGAGGTCTCGATGTAAATATTGGATAGTCACATAAAAAAGTTAATAAACAAAGATATGGCATCCATCAAAGTACTTTAGAGGAATAATCAAGTTGAAAGTGCCACTTAGGAAGCCGAAGAAGACATGAAGAAGCGATATCTGTACCTATTTCCCTCTACTCAAGCTGAAGGTAATAAATTAAGTCCTATCTATGATTTCAAGTCTTAAGTTTCAAACTTCATGTCATTTTTTCATGCATACATGTTCATGATAATGAGTTTTGGTGATTTTGACGTGTATGTTTGAAACATTTTGGAAAAATGATGTTTAAGTGTATTTATTGCATTCATGTTAGGCTGAAAGTTTTCTAATAACTCCTCTTACACATGCTTTTCTTATATTTGGGGATGAATATTCCCAAGAGGGAGATATTGTAACACCTCTCACGTGCTTCAGAAATGCCCTATAGTGTATTTCTTGAATATCTCAAAATTTGTACATGATTCTGAAAATCTGACTTCATATTCTTGTGCAGGGGGCAAACTTGTGTAAGAAAAGGGTGTTTCTCAATTTTTAGATGACCCATAGAGAAAATGTTTTTGCTATGGGACCAGAAATCGTATGCCTATGCGGCTGATCCAAGTCGCACCTTAGGCACATATCGATGCAAAATGTTGCTCCGTGATCTGCGTCGCGCCTAGTGCAAAAGTTTCTTTCATTTTTCCATTTCACTCAAGGGTATTTGGGTAATAACCCAATTCCTATTTAAATGAGAATACTTCATCTTTTCAACCATTCCATTCCCTAAATCTCTCATAAACACTCCCAAAATCCTCCTAATTTATCACCAAATCCTCCATTTAGTCTCAAGATTTTCAAGAACTTTTGTTGGAGCTCAAGAACCCAAGTGATGTCCTCAAAGTCTCATCAAGTTTACTCTCCTATTTCAAGAGTTTAAGGTATGTGGTCTTCATCCATGTGTCTTTTCACCCAGCCCAACTCTCTCTTTTTCTGAAACTTCATAATTTCACGGTTAGGTTTCTTATGAGTATTTTCTATTGTTGCTCCTATGAATGAAATATGTTGGAAATATGTTGAATATTGGACTATTGATGCATAAACTTCTATCGAGAAATAAGATTATATGATGTGATGCTAAAGCTTTGTATACTATGATGTCTTGAAAGACTTGGGAACATTATGGATTTTTGAATGGTTTTCATGATACCAGAAATGAGGATTTTACTATAATATTGGTGGATTGCTTGAATGATATCTAAATGACTATATTTTACTCTATTCATGTTCTCTACTTTTGAAATGCACTATTTTAAGCATATGTACATATGCCCACCATGTTTGACTAAATTTACATGATAAGGATTCTTATGTTGATGAAATATTATTGTATCATTTGCAAGACAAGCATGATATGATAAGTTATGAGCTCCCAAACATATATTGAACTCATAAAAGTTTTCTATGTTTTGCAAGCGATATGTTGAGACCTATTTCTATATTTCTACCCTCTTCTGGGTGAATAATGTTTATATGAGGGGGTAAGCATGATAATTATTTGCCCTTATGTACAAGCTAAAGCTCACTAGTAGGGGACAAGCATGTCACAATCTCTACCTTCATATGAAATGTGATGCCTACTAGAAAAGGTCAACTCTATGCATTATTTTTACCCTCTAGTACAAGGTATAAACCATAAGGGTCAAGTGTATGTGACACCCATCATGTGCATCGGTAATTCCCTATAGTGTAATTCTTGAATATCTTAAAATTCATGAAGATTTTGAAAATCCGACATCATATTCTTGTACAGGGGGAAAAATTCTACGAGAAAAGGGTAGCCCCAGAATCTTAGAAGACCAATAGCAAAAATTAATTTTCACAACGGGGGCTGAGGGAGTATACTTGTGCACTGTTCCCGTGTCATGCTTGGGGCACTCTTGAGTGCAAAAATGCCTTGCGGGTCTAGTCCGCATCATGCCTAGGGGCGCAGACCAGTTTAATTTTTCCCTCAATTTTTTAGCTTCACTCAAGGGCATTTGGGTAAATATCCAATGCCCATTTAAACGTGAAAACCCCCTTCCTTATCCCTTTTTCCAACTCAAAAGCCCTCTAAAATTCTCTCAAAAAACATCACCCAATCATCCTTTCAGTTTCAAGAATTTCAAGCACCACTTTTGGATTTCTAGGTCGCACATCAAGTCTCAACTCTTCCACAACTTTTCCCTTCAAGAACATCAAGATTTAGGTATGTGGGTTTAATTGTGAGAACCTTTCTTTCCATAAGTCTAACCATTCCTCTTCTCCTATAATATGAAGTTTATGAATCTTTTTGGTTATTTTATGAACTCTTGAATATGGTATTGATACTATCCATTCTACTATGCTTTATATTTGTGCATTATCTTGAAGTGAAATATTATGTCGTATTTTTAGATTTATGAACTATTTTAGGGGTAGTTATGAACTCTTGTTTATGATGATATTATTAAGCATTGTACACATGTCTCCTATATGGGTTTTAGAAGAAATGATGTTTTATGCCAAAATGTTGTTGGGGTTTGATATTATGATGGATTTCATGCTCCCATGTCCATATTTTGAAAGATGATATATATTATTATGATGGGGTTGATTAAGAATGATTGAAACTAATTATTCTCCCTATATACCTTGAAATATGATATTTTTCTTAAAATGTGAGGGTTTTACTACAATATTAGTAGGTTGATTTGAATGAATTTCAAATGGATTGATCTTACTTTTCCTTTGTTTCTTATTCTTGAAATGCATCATTTTAATTACATGTGCATATACCCACCATGTGTTTGACTAAATTACTTGACAAAGATTTTTTATATTGATGAGAGATTATAGTATGAAGTTACATGACAAGCATTTTATGATAATTTATGGGTTTCTAAGCATGTATTAGACTCATGACTAGTTTTTAATATTTGCAAGTAAATTTTTGAGCTTTTATGGTATAATTTATTCCCATGTGAATTGTGACGCTTACTAGAAGGGGTCACGAACCATGTTGTATGCCTCACCCTCTAGTACAAGGCAAATGTCTACATGAAGGGGTCATAAACCATATTGTATGCCTCACCCTAATGTACGACTTATTAATATTTACTATCTTATATCCACATGAAGGGGTCATGAACCATATAGGGTGCCTCACCCTCATGTACGAATCTGTACTACTTACTATCTTATATATACATGAAGGGGTCATGAACCATGTCATATGCTTCGCACTCATGTACGACTTATTAATATATACTATCTTGTATCTACATGAAGGGGTCATGAACCGTGTTGTGTGCCTCACCCTTATGTATGAATCTATACTACGTACTATCTTATATCTACATTAAGGGGTCATGAATTATGTTGTAGGCCTCACTCTCATGTATGATTTAATACCATGTACTATCCATTATCTACCATAAGGGTTTATGACCCATACTATATTCCTCACCCTCTAGTACAAGGTATTTGGATAAGATAGTCATGTCACTTTATTGTGTGGAACAAGTTATGCAAGCATGATTATTCTCAAGCATGTTTACACCTAAGCATTGATTATAGATGTCATATTGCGCTTGTGTCTATCGATTATGATTATGCATCTTGATTATTATGCCTATGGTTCTTATTGCATTGTACCCTACATACTTAGTACATTCCAAGTACTAACACATACTCTATGCCTACATGATATCACCATGTAGGGGTCGAAGCTCCTATGATCATCCTCTATGTGGCTAGCCGGATCGTTGAAGTTAGCTTTTATGGTTCCTCATATTTGGAGGAAATATCAGTTTTGAATATATTAATACTTTATCTATATTTTTGGATACTTGTCAATAAGGGTGAACCAGAAGATGTTTTGGCCCTTGCCCTTTCTAATTGTGGAGTAGTTATTGGATATGGATATTATGTATTGAGCTTGACTCCTTTATGTCTATGTTATTATGAAAGACTCCCTTACTCCTGCTTCGCTTGTGCTCTATTATTACTTGTTAGTTATCTTACTTGGCTTCCACAACAAAGGATGTGTGAATGGTATGCTAAGTGACTTTTTTGGGTTCCCATTCCTCGCGTCACGTCTAGTCCCTAATCTTTGGTCATGAAAAGCTTGGTATCAGAGTACTAGGTTTATAAATGGTCCTTGAAAATACAACACACCGCGTCCAATAGAGTCTTATGCATCACTTCTTCATGATCCATGTTGTGCGGTAGAACTAAATCCCTTAAGGTTTATTTCTGATTCGTGATCATTACATTTCAGAATATGTCTCAAGCTATTAGAATAATGGACAAGATTGTGACCAAACGTCGCTTTGGAATCAACTTCCCAATAATGACATATCAAATATTGAGAATCATAATGCCTTATGGATATTGGCAAAAGTTTTAGCTGCTCAACTCAACTAATAAGTGGGTGCCCCCGAGATTACAAATGATAAGAGGGAGGAGAGAAAGGCTAAAAGGGCTCTATATGATGGTGGTTTTTGAGGTGCTAAGGGTGGTTGTTTCCAAAAAGTCACAAATTTCAAGGTCAAGGATCCTCTCATGCTCAAAACCAAAAGTTTGTTAGTTATAAGGTGCCCAACCCCAAATATGAAGGTGGTAACGATGGAGTAACTCATCCTAGATGCCCAAAACATTGAAGGAATCATGCTAGCACATATCTGAAGAACACGGGTATATGTTTTTGGTATGGAAAAATGGGCCACAAGATTGTTGATTGTCCATATGCTCAATGAAAAGGTAAAATTAACTATCCTCTAGGATGTAGTGCTCATGGAACTCAAAGGGCACAAGTTCTTGCCAAGGGTGCAGGCGTTATTTTCTTTCCTAAATGTCCAAGGTATGGGAAGAACAATGGTGGCATTTGCCGGAGAGGATGGAGTGGTTGCTTTAGTTATTAAAAAATGGGGCACCAAATCTCTGAGTGTCCTTATATGGCTAAAAGAGGTAAGGAAGGGTGTCTTTGAGGTCAAGTGGTTTCAATAGTGCAAGTGCAAGATGCCAAACCCTAGAAGGAGGTTGATATAGAAACCTCGATGATCTTCAAGAGGGGTAAGATGTGGATGACACCCTTGATGTTGTCACTTATATGTTAAAGATTTTTGATAATAATGTGTATGTTTTATTAGATCTGGGTGCCACTCTCTCTTTCATTACTCCATTAGTTGCTTTTATATTTCATGTGTGTCCCAATTATGGTGTGAACTTTAGGAAGTGTCTACCGCATTGGAGAGTCCAATATTGCTAAAAGAGTCTATAGGGATTATTTAGTGTCTATATTGCGTAAAGTCTTGCCTTGTGATTTTGTTGAACTTGACATGGTGGATTTTGAGAATATTCTTGGAATGGAATTGTTATATGCATATTATGCTTCCTTTGATTGTAGAACCCATAAAGTTAGGTACCAAATTCCTAATAAGTCTATTTTCGAGTGGGAAGGCCATGACTCGGTGGCTTAGGATAGGTTCATCTCTTGTCTTAAGGCTCTAAAATTGATTTGTAAGGGTTGAATTTATTTTTTTGCAAGTGTTAGGGATGTTGAGTCTAAAATCCTTCCTGTTGATTCATTTTAGGTCATCAACGAGTTTCTTGATGAGCTTCCCGGTATTCCTCTCTAAAGAAAAGTAGATTTTGTATATACCTCCTTCTCGATATGCAATATATTTCTATTTTCCCTTACCGTATGGCGCCAACGGAGTTAATGGAGTTAAAGGACCAATGGAAGGATTTGTTGGAGAAAGGTTTCACAAGGACTAGCAAGTCACCTTGGGGTGCACTAGTATTGTTTGCAAGAAAGAAAGATGGCTCTCTGAGAATGTGCATTGACTACCGGCAACTCAATAAGGTCACTATAAAGAACATGTATCCTCTACTAAGGATAAATGTCCTATTTGATCAACTATAAGGGGCTAGTCAGTTTTCTAAGATTGAGCTTCGGTCCAGATACCATCAAGTAAGGGTAAAGGAGGATGATATTCCCAAATTCTCTTTCTAGATTAGGTATGGGCATTTTGAATATGTGGTGATGTCATTTGGTATGATTCATACACTGGCGCTATGTATGGGCCTCATAAATAGGGTCCATAAGCCCTACCTTGGCATGTCTGTGGTGGTGATCATGGATGATGTTTTGACATACTCCTGCAGTGAGAAGAGCACATCATACTTTTAAGGGTAGTGTTGCAAACCTTGAGGAAAGGAGTTGGTTGATAAGTTTGTCAAACATGAGTTTGGATAAAATAGAAGTGGTAAGAATTAGACGTAGAACTTGATCCAACTTTGTTAGAATTGAAGGTATTGGTGAAGGAGGGAAAGGTGGAGGTTTTCTCCCAAGGGGGAGATGGTGTCCTTAGGTATTATGTAGGTTTAGTATTCTTGATGTTGATTGGGTTGAGGTACTTGATCTTGAAAGAGACACATGATTCATCCTATTCTGTTTCTCCCGATTTTACAAAGATGTATAGACATTTTAGGGAGGAATCTTGGTGAGGTTGATGAGACGACTTTGATTGGACCGAATTTGGTTATGGATACCATGGAGGAAGTGAGCCTTATAAGGGAAAGGTTGAGAATGGAAAGAGTTAGAAAATGTCCTAGTTCGACGTGGGGGGAAGAGATCTTGAGTTTTGTGTAGATGATTGGTATTTGAAGCTTTCACCAATGAACGTCGTTGTTTGGTTTGGCCAGTAGGGAAAATTGAGTCCAAGGTGTATAGGGTCTTATAGAATTTCGAGGGGAATTGGCAAGGTTGCCTATGAATTAGAGTTGCCCATGAAAGTATGTATGGTTCATTCGGTTTTCCATGTATCCATGTTGAGGAGGTATGTCGGTGACCCAAAATCTATAGTACCTTTGGATTTGGGGGTATTGTGGAAGATAAGTTGACCTAAGAGGAGGTCCCAGTGGAAATATTGGATAGACAGGTGAAGAGGTTAAGGAACGAAGATTTGACATCCATCAAAGTCCTTAAGAAGAAACAACAAGTCAAAAGTGCCACTTGGGAAGTTGAAGCGAACATGAAGAAGCTACATCTATACCTCTTTCACTTTATTCAAGCCTAAGAAAACAAACTAAGTACTTTCTATGATTTCAAGTCTATATTCCATCCCTCATGTCATTTGTGCATGCATACATGTTCATGGTGGAAAGTTTTGATGATTTTTGATGTATATATTTGGAACATTTTGGGAATGATGTTTAAGTATATTTATTGCATTCATATCGGCTCAGTTTTCCAGCTTCACTCAAGGGCATTTAGGTAATAACTCAATGCCCATTTAAACGTGAAAACCCCTTTCCTTGGCCATATTTTCAACTCAAAAACCCTCAAAACCCTCTCAAAGTCTCTCCAAAAGCATCAGCTAATCCTCCTTTATATTTCAAGAATTTTAAGCATAAGTTTTGGATTTCAAGGAACCACATCAAGTCTCAAGTCTTCCACAACATTTCCCTTCAGGAACTTCAAGATTTAGGTATGGGAGTTTGATTGTGGGAGCCTTTCTTCCCACAAGTCCAACCATTCCTCTTCTCCTACTATACGAAGTTTATGAATTTTTATGGTTATTTTATGAACCCTTAATATTGTATTAATACTATGCATTCTATTATGGTTTATCTTGTGCATTATCATGAAGTGAAATATTATGTGGTATTTATAGATTTATGAATTATTTTAAGGGTATTTATGAACTCTTTTTTATAATAATATTATTAAGCATTGTACACATGTCCCCTATATGGGTTTTACAAGAGATGATGTTTTATGTCAAAATGTTGTTGGGGTATGATATTATGATGTATTTCATGCTCCTATGTCCATATTATGAAAGATGGTGTATACTATTTGATGGGTTAATTAAGAATGATTTAAACTAATTATTCTCCCTATATATCTTGAAATATTGATCTTTTGCTTAAAATATGAGGGTTTTACTACAGTATTAGTGGGCTGATTTGAATGAGTTTGAAATAGATTGATATTACTTCTCTCTTGTTTCTTACTCATGAAATATATGATTTTAAGCGCATGTGCATATGCCCACCATGTGTTTGACTAAATTACTTGACAAGGATTCTTGATGTTGATGAGAGATTATTGTATGAAGTTACATGACAAGCATGTTATGATAATTTATGTGCTTCCAAGCATGTATTAGACTCATGAATAGTTTCTAAGATTTGCAAGAAAATTATTGAGCTCTTATGCAATAATTTATTCCCATGTGAATTGTGAAGTATACTAGAAGGGGTCATGAACCATGTTTTATGCCTCACCTACTAATACAAGACAAATGTCTACATGAAGGGGTCATGAACCATGTTATATGCCTTAACCTCATGTACGACTTATTAATATGTACTATCTTATGTCTACATAATGGGGTCTTGAACCATGTAGTGTGCCTCACCCTCATGTACAAATCTACACCACTTACTATCTTATATCTACATGAAAGGGTCATGATCCATGTTGTATGCATCACCCTTATGTACGACTTTTTAATATGTACTATCTTATATCTGCATGAAGGAGTCATGAACCATGTTGTGTGCCTCACACTCATGTATGAATCTATACTACTATCTTATATCTACATAAAGAATTCATGAACCTTGTTATATGTATCACCCTCATGTATGACTTAATGCTACATATTATCCATTATATACTAGAAGGGGTCATCACCCAGGCTATGTTCCTCACCTTCTAGTACAAGCTATTTGGACGAGCTATTCATGTCACTTCGTTACGTGGAACAAGTTATGCAAGTATGATTATTCTCAAGCATGTTTACACCTAAGCATTGATTATACATGTCACATTGAGCTCATGTCTATCAATTATGATTATACACATTGATTATTATGCCTAACACTCTTGTTGTACAGCCCACATACTTAGTACATTAAAAGTACAAATGCATACTCTATGAGTACATGATATTACCATATAGGGAACAAAGCTCCTATTCATCCTTCTCCACGTGACTAGCTGGATCATTGAAGTTAGTTTTTGGTGAGTCCTCATATTTGGGGACAATATATATTTTCTATCATGCCTATGTTAAAATTTTATCTAAATTTTTAGAATCTTATCTATGAGGGTGAACCTGGAAAATTTCTTGGCCCCCATCCATTCTATTAGTAGAGGTGTTGTTGGATATGGATATTATGTGTTGAACTTGACTCTTTTATGTCTATGTTACCATGAAAGACTCCATTAATCGCATTTCCCTTATGCTCTATTATTACTTCTTAGTTATATTGCTTGGACCGTATCATATCTAAGACCTAAGATTAGGTCATAACAATATAAATGGGCTACTCATGACAAGTTATCATATTTGTAGAAATTATCAATGCTATGATTAAACTTATGATGATTTCAAGTATTCCATAGGATTAGACATAGAACTAATTGAGGCTTAATGTGGGGGCTCGACTCAAGGGGTCCTTATATAAATTCTTGGTCTCTTAACTATGTGCCACCATAGGTTTATACTATTTACCTAAATGGTCTTTACTAGCAGATCCAACTAGGACAAGTTACCCACAAAGTGGGGTCAAGTTTGGTTTACCTTGGTAAGTAGACCACTCCTTTATTCAGTGTGGAGTGAACATCGGGATTCTTGTAGTAGCTCGCTTGGCCTTAAATGTCAGTTAAGGTCTCCTCCCATATATGTATATTATGTTATGCAAGTTGATTATCTACATGCATGTTTTAACTCAACCATTGATTATACATGACATATTGAGCGTATATCTATTGATTATGATTATGCATCTCGAATATTATGGCTTATGTTGTTACTGCATTGCATCCAACATACTTAGTATATTCTAAGTACTAGCACATACTTTTGCCTACATTGTCTTACCATGTAGGGAACGAAGCTTGTATTCATCCTCCCTCTCCATGTGGCTAGCCGAATTATTTGAAGATAGCCTTGGGTAAGTCCTCAATTTTGGGGACAATATCTATCTTACTTTCATGCTTGTTGGTAAGACTTGTGTAATATCTTGTATGCTTATCTTTGAGGGTGAGGTCGGGGGATGTCTTGGTCCCCTGTCCATTCATAGTAGAGGTGTTGTTGGATATATATATATTATGTAACGAGCTTGACTCCTATTACGTCAATGTTGCTATGAAAGACTTCCCTTAGTCCCTATTCCCTTCTATGTGATAATGTGTGTTGATGATGAGATGAAAGTTCCAAGTCTCGCATCCCTTAGACTCTATTGTTACTTGCTTGTTGTTTTATTATGCTTCCGCAGCCAAGGATGTGTAGATGATATACTAAGAGGCTTGTTTGGGGTCCTTTTGGGTTCCCATTTCATCGTGTCATATCTATGCCATAGGCTTGAGTCGTGACAAGATTGGTATCAAAGTATAGGTTGTTAATGGTCCTTGAAAATCCAATATATTAAGTCAAGTAGAGTCTTGTTCATGGTTGTGAGCACCACAACTATGAATAGGAGGCTATGAGGCATTTTAGGAAATGGTTCACTTTTTCATGATCTATGTCGTGATCTATGTTTAAAAATAAGGTTTCCTTCTCAAACAAATGCTCTTTTGTTCTTTTTAATCATGCCACTACCAAGAGGAAGACGACGAAGGGCTCTCACACCTGAATATGATCTGGTCCCCAAGATCCCCAAGAAGGAGGGGTTATACATGTCGAATTTCAGAATGCCATTACCATGTTATCCCATGTTTTGACTACTCAATTGAACCAAGGAGTCCAAGCTCCTCTTGCTCCTACTCTGGTCTCAAGAGTGAGGGACTTTACAAGGATAAACCCTGTGGAGTTTCATGGTTCCAAAACGGAGGAAGATCCCCAAGAGTTCATTGATGAGATGTATAAGGTGCTTGCTATTATGTGGGTGAGTTTGAAGGAGAAGGTAGAACTTCAGCCTACAACTCAAGGGTGTTGCACAAATTTGGTTCACTCAATGGAAGCTATAGAGAGGAAACAATGATCCCATCCCATGGGAGGAATTCAAGGCCGCCTTCCTCCATCGATTCTTCCCTATGAATTGAGAGAAGCAAAGATGATGGAATTCATGAATCTCAAACAAGGCTCCATGAGTGTGAGGGAGTATTCCCTCAAATTAAAGAAGTTCTCAATGTATGTTGCTTACTTGGTTGTCGATCCTAGAGCAGGAATGAACAAGTTTATGTCGGGGGTATCCGACTTGGTGAATGAAAAATGTTGCACCGCTATGCTTGTGGATGACATGGACTTGTTTCGGCTTATGACCTTGACTGAACAACTTGAAGGGGAGAATATTAGGATGAGGAGGAGTGGGAAGTCCCAAAGGGCTCAGTTTGATAGTGGCTTTCAAGGTCTAAGGATGGTTGTTTCCAACAAAGTCACAAATTCCAAGGTCAAGGGTCCTCTAATGCTCCAAACAAAAGGTTTGCTAATGTTAGGGTGCCTAACCCAAGGTTTCAAGATAGAAATGGTGGGACGACTCTCCCAAGGTGCCAAAAGTGTGGAAGAAATCATGGTGGCTTATGGTTGAGGGATTCAAATGATTTCCATGGGTGTGGAAAAGTAGGCCACAAGATTTTTTATTTCCACTATGCTCAAAACAAGGGTAAGGATGGTCGTCCTCAAGGCCAAGGTGCTCATGTAGGTCAAAGTCAAAGGGACGCCAACAAGGGGGTGCTCCATGATAAAATAGGTTTTATGCTCTCCCAGGAAGGCAAGGAGTGGATGAGGTGCCCCATATTATTACTGGTATGCTAAAAGTTTTTGATTATGATGTGTGTGCTCTATTAGATCTGGGTGCCACTCTTTCCTTCATTAATCCTTTTGTTGCCAATAAGGTTCACATGTGATCTGAATTGTTGTGTAAACCTTATGAGGTGTCTACCAATGTTGGTGAGTCTTTTATTACTAGATGAGTCTATAGGGGTTGTCCCATGTCAATATTGCATAAAGTCTTGCCTTGTGATTTTGTTAAACTTGACATGGTGGATTTTGATATTATTCTTAGGATGGATTGGCTACATATGTATCATGCTTCCATTGATTGTAGAACCCATAAGGTTAGGTTCCAAATTCCTAATGAGCTCATCTTTGAGTGGTAAAGTCATAATTCGGTGGTTAAGGTAGGTTCATGTATTCTCTCAAGGCCCGAAAATCAATTTCTAAGGGTTGCATTTACCATCTTCTGAAGGTTAGGGATGTTGAGTCTAAAGTGCCTACTACTGAGTCGGTCCTGGTGGTCAATGAGTTTCTTGAAGGTTAGGGATGTTGATGTCTTTCCTAATGAGCTTCTCGGTGTTCTTCCTAATGAGCTTCTCGGTGTTCCTCCCGAAAGGGAAACAGACTTTGGTGTAGATCTCCTCCCTTATACATAACGTATTTCCATTTCCCATTATCATATGGCCTCGGTGGAGTTAAAGGAGTCGAAGGACCAATTGAAGGACTTACTGGAGGTCTTCATAAGGCCTAGAAATTCACCTTGGGGTGCACTAGTCTTGTTTGTAAGAAAGAAAAATTATTCACTTAGAATGTACATCGACTACCAGCAACTCAATAAGGTCACTATAAAGAACAATTATCCTCTACCAAGAGTAGATGACCTATTTGACCAACTACAAGGGGCTAGCCATTTTTCTGTGATTGATCTTTAGTCCGGGTACCACTAAGTGAGGGTGAGGGAGTGTGATATTCCCAAAATTGTTTTCTAGACTAGGTGTGAGCATTTTGAATGTATAGTGATGTCATTTGTCTTGATGAACACACCGAAGGTATTTATGGATCTTATAAATAGGGTCTTTAAACCCACCTTGACATATTTGTGATAGTCTTCATAAATGACATGTTGATTTATTCTCGGAGTAAAGAAGTGCTTGTGAATCATTTGAGGATAGTGTTGCAAATTTTGAGGGATGAGAAGTTGTTTGCTAAATTTGATAAATGCGAATTTTCGGGTGATGAAGGTAACATTCCTAGGGTATGTGGTGTCGGGTGATGGAACTAACGTAGACCCTAAGAAGATGGAAGTGATAAGAAATTGTCCTGGGACCTTGACTCCAACAGATATTAGGAGTTTCTTGGGTATGGCAGCGTATTATCGGAAGTTTGCGAATGGTTTCTCTTCAATTGCTTCTCCTTTGACAAAATTGAGAAAAAATAAAGCAAAATTTGTTTGGACCAATGAATGTGAAAGAAGTTCTCAAACTTTGAAAGAAAAGCTTATATCGGCTCTTATATTTTCTTTATCGGAAGGGATAAAAGGATTTGTGATTTATTGTGATGCTTCAAGGATTGGTTTGGGGTGTCTATTGGTACAAATTGGCAAGGTTATAACATATTTTTCCAATCGATGATCTTGAATTAGCGGCCATGGTATTTTCTTTGAAGATATGGTATCATTATTTGTATGAGGTTTATGTAGATGTATTCACTGATTGCAAGAGTCTCCAATATGTGCTCACACAAAGGGATCTTAATTTGACATAGAGAAGGTGGTTAGAACTCCTTAAGTATTATGATATGAGTGTGCACTATCATCCTTGCAAAGAGAATGTTGCAACCGATGATTTAAGTAGAGTGTCAATGAGAAGTCTAACTCATATTGATGATGGCAATAAGGAGGTGGCTAGAGAAGTCCATCGATTGGCCAGATTGGGGGTAAGGTTGAATGAAGTAGAGAATAGGGGTGTAGTGGTACTTGATGGCTCCAAATCTTCTTTGATTGAACTGGTCAAGTCCAAACAAGACCTTGACCCTGCTTGCTAGAATTGAAAGTTTTAGTGAAGGATGGTAAAGTAGAGGTTTTCTCACAAAGGGCAGATGGTGTATTTAGGTACCAAGGTAGGTTATATATGCCCAATGTTGATAGCTTGAGGAGGTTTGCTTTGAAAGAGCCACATAATTCATCCTACTCTATTCACCCTGGTTCCACAAAAATGTATACATATTTGAGGGAGGTATATTGGTGGGGTGATATGTAAAGAGATATTGCCGATTTTATAGTCGGTTGTGACAATTTCTAACAAGTCAAAGCCAAACATCAAAGATTGGGTGCCTAGCCCAAGACATAGAGATTCCTACTTAGAAGGGGGAATAGATCAACATGGATATGGTAATTGTTTTGCCAAAGACCGAGAAGTACTTTGATTCGATTTGGTTTGTCGTGGATAGGATGACAAAGTCGGCTCACTTTCTACAAGTTAAAACAACTTATGGTGCTGAGGATTATGCCAAGTTATATATTCATGAGTTGGTTAAGTTGTATGGAGTATCGTTGCCTATTATTTTGGATCGTGGAGCTAAATTCACTTCTCATTTTTGGAGATCCTTTCAAAGGGATCTTTGTACCAAAGTATAGCTTAGCACGACTTTTCATCCTCAAATGGAATGTGAAGCCAAAAGGACAATTCAAACTCTTGGGGATATGCTTAGAGTTTGTGTTTTGAAGTTCAAGGATAGTTGAGATGAACATTTTCCACTCATTGAGTTTTCTTACAACAATACTTACCACTTTTGTGTTGGCATGGATCCCATTTAAGCTTTATATGGTAGGCATTGTAGATCCCCAGTTGGATGGTTTGATATGGGAGAAATGGCTTTGTTAGGCCCATATTTGGTTATGGAAGCTTGGAGAATGGGAGGTTGATAAGGGAGAGATTGAATATGGCTCAATGTAGGCAAAGTTCTACTCCGATATGAGAAGGAGAGACCTTGAGTTTAACATTGATGATTTGCTTTACATGAAGGTCTTACCCATAAAAGGCGTGGTCCGATTTAGCAAGTAGGGAAAGCTGAGGCCAAGGTTTATGGGAGCCTATAGTATTTTGAGGATATTTGGTCGGGTTCCCTATGAAATAGAGTTTCCTATAGATATGAGTATGGTCCATCCGGTCCTCCATATGTCTATGTTGAGGAAGTGTATTGGCGACCCAACTATTATAGTGCCCTTTGAGGAGGTCTTGGTGGATGTTGTGGAGAATAACTTGACCATGAGGAGGTCCTGGAGAAAATATTGGATAGGCAAGTGAAAAGGTTAAGAAATAAAGATGTGGCATCCATCAAAGTCCTTTGGAGGAATCAGCAAGTCTAAAGTGTCATTTGGGAAGTTGAAGCGGGCATGAAGAAACGATATTTGTCCCTGTTTCCCTCTACTAAAGTAAAAGGAAACAAAGCAAGTCGTATTTATGATTTCAAGTCTTAAATTTCATCCCTCATGTCATTTTTGCATGCATACATGTTCATGATAACAAATTTTGGTGATTTTGATATATATTTGAAAATTTTTGGAAATGATCTTTAAGTGCATTTATTGCATTCATGTCTGGCTGAAAGATTCTTAATCACTCCTTTTACATATGCTTTCTTTATATTCGAGGATGAATGTTCCCAAGGGGGAGATATTGTAACACTTCTCATATGCTTCTGAAATGCCCTATATTGTATTTCTTGTATATCTCCAAATCCGTGCATGATTTCGAAAATCCAACTTCATATTCTTATTCAAGGGCAAAATTGTGTAGGAAAAAGGTGTCCTCCGATAATAAGATGATTCATAGAGAAAAATAATTTTCACTATGGGGCCAAAAATAGTGTGCATGCACGATTGATTTGTGTCGCGCCTTCGGCGCGTATCGATGAAATATGTTTCTCTGCATGAGTCTTGTGCATGGACCGGTCCAAAAATTTCCTTCATTTTTCCATTTTGCTCAGGGGTATTTGGGTAATAACCCAATTCCCAGTTGAACAGTCATGCTTCTTATCTTCAACTATTCCATGCCCTAAAACTGTCATAAACACTCTCAAAATCCTCCCAATTCATCATCAAATCCTCCAATCAATCTCAAGATTTTCAAGAGCTTTTATTGGAGCTCAAGAACACAAGTGAAGTCCTTAAAGTCTCATCAAGTTTCTCTACCTATTTCAAGAGCTTAAGGTATGTGGGTCTTCATCCATGGGTCCTTTCACCCATAGAGCTCAACTCTCTATTTTTATGAAATTTCATGATTTCACGGTTAGATTTCTTATGGGTTTTTTCTATTATTACTCCTATGCATAAAATATTGTGTAAATTTGTTGAATATTGGACTATTAATGCATGAACTTCTATCAAGAAATTATATTATATTGTGTTTATGATGGTAAAGCTTTGTATACTATGATATCTTGAAAGACTTAGGAAGATTACGGATTTTTGAATGGTTTTCATGATACCCAAAATGAGGGTTTTAGTATAACGTTTGTAGATTGCTTGAATGATATCTAAATGACTATATTTTATTCTACTCATGTTCTCTACTCTTGAAATGCACTATTTTAAGCATATTTACATATACCCACCTTATTTTACTAAATTTACATGACAAAGATTCTTATGTTGATGAAAGATTAGTGCATGATTTGAAAGACAAGCATGATATGATAAGTTATGGGCCCCCAAGCATGTATTAAACTCACGAAAGTTTTTTTATGATTTGCAAGTGATATGTTGAGCCCTATTTTTATATGTCTACCCTCTTGGTGAGTGAATAATGTTTATATGAGAGGGCATGCATGATAACTATTTACCCTCATGTACAAGCTAAAGCTCACTAGTAGGGGACAAGCATTTTACAATCTCTTCCATCATGTGTAATGCGATGCCCACTAGAAGGGGTCAACTCTATTTATTGTTTTTACCCTCTAGTACAAGATATACTCCATATCTATGTGTCAAGTATATGAAATGGGATACTCATTCCAAGTTATCATGTTTTTAAAAGTTGTCCATGCTACGATTAAACTTATGATTATTTCAAGTAATTTGTGGGATTAGACGTAGCACCGATTGAGGCTTAAGATGGGGGCTCAACTCAAGGGGTCCTTATTTAAAGTCTAGGTCTCTTAACTATGTGCCACCATAGGTTTATACTATTTACCTAAATGGGCTTTACTAGTGGATCCAACTAGGATAAGTTACGCACAAAGTGGGGTCAAGTTTGGTTTACCTTGGTAAGTAGACCATTCCTTTATTCGGTGTGCAGTGAACACCGGGATTCTAATAGTAGCTCGCTTGGTCTTAAATGTCAGTTAAGGTCTCCTCCCATATATGTATGTTATGTTATGCAAGTTGATTATCTACATACATGTTTTAACTCAAGCATTGATTATACATGACATATTGAGCTTATATCTATTGATTATGATTATGCATCTCGAATATTATGGCTTATGTTGTTGTTGCATTGCATCCCACATACCTAGTATATTCTAAGTACTAGCACATACTTTTGCCTACACAATCTCACCATGTAGGGACCAGAACTCTTATTCATCATCCCTCTCCACATGGCTAGCCGAATCGTTTGAAGATATTCTTGGGTGAGCCTTCCATTTCGGGGACAATATCTATCTTACTTTCATACTTGTTGCTAAGAATTGTCTAATATCTTGGATATTTATCTTTGAGGGTGAGCTCGGGGAATGTCTTGGCCCCCGCTCTATTGGTAATAGAGGTGTGGTTGGATATGGATATTATGTATCGACCTTGACTCCTATTATGTCTATGTTACTATAAAGGACGTCCCTTAGTCCCTATTCGATTCTGTGTGATGATGTGTGTTGATGACAAGATGAAAGCGCCAAGTCCCGCTTCCTTTAGAATCTATTGTTATTTACTTGTTGTTTTATTATACTTCCGCAACTAAGGATATGTAGATGATATGCTAAGAGGCTTGTTTAGGGTCCCTTAGGGTTCCTCTTTTGTCGTGTCACATCTAGGCCCTAGGCTTGGGTCGTGACAGAAACTTGCTCGCAAATCTTAACATTAACATTCAACTTTAGTCTATGAAGCCTCTATCACTATCAAGCAGTTCTACTGACAGACCCATGGATACCTCAAATTAAAATAAAGCTAATCAAATCTAACTCTAAAGCGAGATAATACAAATATAATGAATCCTCTGAAGTAGGGAAGGCTCAGAAATAAGCTAAACCTCTCAGATCCTCAATGATGATCCTGTTGACGATCCCTAATCCTTATATATGCATCATGACATGATGCAGCACCAAGTGGGGTCAGTACGATATGTAAAATAACTGAATGAAAAAGAAATCAGTAGAATAATATGGAACAACGTCAACTCAGAATAATAACCAATGAAAATGTCAAATGTCTATCTAAAGAGAAAATGAAGAGTAGACAAATGACCCATCAACCAATCAAACCTCATCAATCAAATTGGCTCAACTCAATGCGACTCAACTCAACTTATCTCATTTCATCTCATCTCATCTCGACTCAGAATACTCAATGTAGGAACTTTCTGGGAGTTTCTCTTATCCGACAACAATCACTTATGAGCTAGTGATTGTATAATATCCCACTAGTGTTTCCACAGCCGTTCTGTATTTTCTAGGTAGAGAACAAATCTATACCATAATGGATGATCCAAAATGGAGTCAGCTATCAACAAGCACTCTATTGTTTCAGAGACAACTATCCGGAGGAAACCTCAATATGATGTAATGGTTCTAATCCTTATATATGCTTGGCAACATAGTTAATGATTGCAAGTTGGTATTACTCTTACCCATTTCTATGTTCGATACTCCTCCTAAGACTCAATGCTCAGAAGACAATCTATCTTAAATCAAATCATCTCAATCAGCCTTGTGGAGGCACTTATCCTTTAATCATTCTCATAGAGACACTAATAATCTCATCAATCAACATCTTAATCAATGGATCAAGGCTTAGGACAATCATTAGGGAACAATTGAATAGACAAATCATTAGAGTAAATTTACAGATACTAACAGGACTATCAAGTTCTATCAACTCATCATCATTCTCACATTACAATAACAATTGATATTCTCAAATCAAGGTTGTAGATTCAATCCGTAGATTCATTCGTGTATGCTTTCAAAGTAATCATGTAGGATTATACAATATCTCATGAAAGGTATTCAATTCAAGGAAGCAAGTTTATTATGATCACCAACTTAGAAAATGCATGTAATTAATATAACTATCGAGAAAACCTTTAAAAATAATTCAAGAAACATGTATGGGGACTCATGAACTCTCTTCACATCTATGACCATCTATAAGCCACATGGGAGAACAATCTCATGCTTTATCTTAGCCTTACATACCTGAAAAATTGATATTATAATTGAAATTTGATGTGTACTAGCTTTCTTGGAGAAAATCCTCGATCTCAATAGTTCTTTTTGAGTGGATGAACTTGAAAATACATTCTTTGAAGGGCTTCTCTTTGATTCTTGAATTCTTGACTTAGAAACTTTAGATTCCTTGATGAAGAACCCTAATTCTTGAAAAAGAAAAATCAGGAATCCTTACTTTGAATTCTTGAATTCATATTCTTGAAACCCTAAGTTATAATTTAAGATTCTATTAGAGATTCATGAATAGATGAAGAAATTTGTGTTGGGTATATTGAAATTTATAAAGAATAACTTACCTTGAGGATGAATCTTGAAAGCTAATCCTAACTTAATGACTTTCTAGATGATTCTTGAGCGTTTATGTTTAGGAGTGAAGGAGAGAGTCTTAATACTAAGAAGACGTTTTATACATTTTGGGACCTTATATAGAACCCCAATTATTTTAAGATAAAATTGCCCTCAAAATAAAAAAGAAAGGACCTCCTTTATCTTATCCAAAAAGGGTTCGCATCAGGTCAGCGAAACAGAGCTATCGCAGACCTTTAGACAGCTCTACAGATCTTTAGTAAAATGGTCATAACTTTCCATTCTGAACTCTGATTAAGGCAAAATTAGATGCATTGCAAAGATAATTCAATATATCTTCAATTTTGTATATCGTTGATCACCTAACTTATTATAGTTTAGGAGATGTGGTCATTTGAAGTTGACCCTTCTATCAACTCATAAAAAACTTAGTTGGTAGAAATTCTTTGGACTTGGCTTGATGTAAAAGATCCGTTATGACTCTAAATCACATCTAATATACTTTATATACTGTGGAATTGATCCTAGAATGTATATACAACCTAAAAGTCATTGGTCCATCTAACTTTTACGAAATTTTATATTAGAATTGCGACCTTGTGTCATCTCTAATTTTATTCCCACGCTAAGAAATTGACTTTAATATCTATACTCAATTAAGAATTATCAATTAAAATCCTATATCATATTAATGATGGCTCAATCTTAGATTAAAAAAATTAGGGTGTTACAGTTTCCAAATGAACTCTAATGATTTTTCTATTAAAGTGTTCCCTAATGATCGATCTAAGCCTTGAGTTATAGATTGAGAGATGACTTGATGGTATGATTGGAGTCTCTAAAACACTGACTGAATGATGAGAGCCTCTATAAGGATGATTTGAGATGATTTGATTGGATTAATTGTCTTATGAGCATTGAGTCATGAGAGAAGTACCGAGCACTGAAATATTAAGAGTTAATCCAACTCTCACTCATCAAACTACATAGACAAGCATAAGTAAGTATTAGAACCATCACACTATATTGTGGTTCCCTCTTGAGAGAGTCCCTAAAACAATAGAGGACTTTTTGATAGCAGTTTCCCTAGTTAATTTGATTCGTTCTCTACTTGAAAAATACAGAACGGCTATGAAAACTACGACAACTTGTTGAACAATCAATAGCTCACAAATGATTATTGTTGGATAAGAGAAACTTCCAGAAAGTTCCCATATTAAGTACTCTGAGTCGAGATGAGATGAGATGAGTTGAGATGAGTCCTTAGAGATGAGTCTAATTTGATTGATAAGGTTTGATTGGTTTGATGGGTCACTTGTCTACTCTTTATTGTTGCTTTAGATAGATATTTGACATGTTGATTTGTTACGATTCTGAGTTGATTGTTGTTCCACATTATTCTTCTTGTTACTTTTTCATTCAACTATTTTACATACTATTTTATGATACAAATACAGGGATTATAAATAGTCAATAGGCAAATAGTTGAGCATCTGAGAAGTCAGCTTATTGGTGAGCCTCCCTTACTTCGGAGGATTCATTATATTTATTTCATATTGCTTTAGAATTAGATTTGTTTATCTTTACTTTATTTGATTTGAAGTAGCCAGGGGTCTATCATTTGCACTGATGATGTTCATGCTCCAATAAGAAAGTGGTCGCTATCAGCAATTAACCTAGCCGAAGGTTAAGATCGAATCCACAGGGAATATAGGGTTTGACTACAAGAATTCACTATCAATCATTTCGAGTATCTATAACAAGAATCTCTAATGGGGGGGGGGGGGTTGTGATTCAAGAATAAAAACAAAAAATAAACACTATACTACGATGTGAGAAAATACTCAATCTTAGGGACAACTTGGGAATTGTGTTCCCTATGGTTTGTTGACTTAATTACCCTATACTATATAACTACAATTTGAGATTTATATGCAGGATGGTAACTTAGGTTCTTCCAGCCCTTTTGTAAAGGCGAAGGTCGAATTTCACCATGGCACTTGGTCGGCAACCATGGCGTGCCAACTACCTTTACATACTATCCCATTCAACCTCCCCTTGGTCAGGTTTGGTTGATTAGACGAGAAGACATCAGTAGATTCTTATCATCTATTTCCCTTTTCCTATTCATCACTACCTTGGTTGGGATTGTGATAGTAGGCAGGGTTTGGTATTGGCCACCACCAAACAACAATCAAAATGAAGGGAAATAAAAAATACATGCAAAACCCCAATCATAGAAATGCAATAAATCTATGTTATCTTGAGGCAACTACCCATGGTTCCTAGAACCACAAGTTGTCGGTGCTTAGCTACTCATGGCAAAAGCAAAACCAACAAAACTGCAAAGAGAAGACATATTTGACAGTTTTACCAAAAGCAATGAAGAAAGATAGTACTACAAGTTGTAAACCACAAGCTTGATATATTGAGAATAAATACAATATGGGATTTGCATTCCCCAAAAGTGAGGTTTACAAGATAAAATTAAAATCCATGATAAAACCCTAAATTATCCTAGAGAGAATATTCAAAAGTGATGTTCAAATCTTAATTTTGAGTCTTCTATTTCATAAAAACCCAAACTTAAAGTATTTATAGTGTTACACATTTAACCCTAAAAATTACATAGAAAAGACAACTGACAGTTGATACATTTTGCAGGTACGACTCGTACAATGACCTACAAGTCATAATCGAGGTCTCGTATCAGGTTCTTGGTATTTTGGACTCAACTAGTACGACCCACTAGTACAAGTCATTGCTTGAGCTATGACTCGTATGCTCCTCTCGTAAGCTACGCCTTCAGTTTTTGGTCTAAAGTTTTGGCTCTCTGTTTTCTGCTGTCCACCTATATGAGTCGTACTAAGACTTATGACTCTTAGGATGGTCTCGTAGGATTGACCTCCACTTAGAAAATTTCTAACTTTTGGTCTTTGTTTCTTGCTATGATTACACCCTATGACTCATAGCTTGGGCTATGACTCGTTGGTGAACTCGTATGTCCTATGCTTCAGAAAAATCTGTAATTTTCCTCCAAAATCATACCAACCTAACTTTTCTACAAGAACAATACATAAAAATCATAAAATGTCACACGAAGAACTCACAAAATCCCTTGTTTTAGACATCAAATGTGTTGTATTTTGACAACACATTAACCCCCTCAACTTAGAATTGTTGCTTGTCCTTATGCAATGACTCAATCTACATAGACAATGAAAAATACATAGTAGTTATACCAATGGTATATACATCATTCACTCTAATCCAGGTACCCAACTATCATTTTCAAAAGCAGATTGCAAAGCTACTAAGCACAACAAAAACCTCATGATGAATAAGCTAATCAACACCAATCATCCACAATCATTGGTATATCCATAGGTAATCAAGTAGTGCAAATGCCCTCAAAGAAAATAAGTCCTTCTTTCTCACTCAAAAAGCATTTAGAATTTGGGGACTGAGGAAGCATTCTCGCTCTCATAAATGAAATTCATGCAAAATCTAACACCATTGGCTGCCTCTATACTCAACTTTTGGCGTGTTGACAAAGTGGATTTGGATCACTTTAGGACTTAAGGGCTTCTAACATAGGTCCTGAGGGCTATAGTATGACATTTTGGGCAATTAGTGACTAAAAGCTATCCTTGAACCACGTTTACCAACACTTTCCTTCATAACCCAACCATTTTCACTAAATCTATCCTTATTCTCCCATTTTAAGCTTTCTCTGGATGCTTTCTTTCTTTTTATCGGTTGTGCCTCAATCTTGAACTTTTTTTGTGCTAATTTTTTCAACTCAAGATGCTTTTCTTTTCTTTTTCTTCACCCGGCTCATGATTATTCATTTCTTTCCTTCTTTCCGAGCTAACCACCTTATTTATGTTACTATAATAAAGGCCACCCTTAACTTAGGCTTTTAGCCTGAGGTGAAGTACACAATATCTATGCCTTAAACTGGGGCCACCCATTGTAGCCACCCTCAAATTAGGCTTTTAGCCTCAACCAAGGTTCACATGTTCAAGGATAGACAAGGGTCAATATCAAGGTATTTCAGAAAAAACGCTTAGGTTAGTAATGTGTTAAGAAAGAATGAGTACAGGAGAAACTCAAAAATTTGCAACAAGGGATTGACTAGCTCATTTGGTAGGTCATTTGGGCAAAAATGGGCTCACTAAAAGAGCAAAGGCCAAAGATCCCTTCCAAATCAACCTAACCACCAAACCAATCATAAAGTAACAAAGAAAGTTCTGAGTCCATATAAGATGTATAAACGCAACAAAATAAGCTCATGACACACATGACATTTTACACACACAATCAAGTAAAGACTCATAGGTCCTGCTTCTAGCCTCAGGATACCTTCACATTATCAAAAACAAACATTGCCAGATACTAAAAATGCATGAACACATCAATAACGACAATCTCAAAATTTTTTTAAGGTACCTAATTTTTCATCAAATTTAAAAAGCATTTAAAGACTATATATATGCCAATAGATAGCACTACTATGTACTTGAAAACTGTCTACACTACCTAAAATATACTGATTCAACAGAGAATGAAACATCTACAAGGAAAAAGAAACACGACAAGAAAACCTTGAGATCAAAAATAGGGAAAGTTTTGGACTCGAGGCTACTTAGACTTTACCTTAATCCATAACTTCCAACACCCCACAAAAATGGAATACTTTATCCTCAATGTAAAGACAATAAGATGAAGTACAAGGGGCATACCTTGGGTTACCTCCTCAGAAACTTCTGATTTATTCTTGCAGAATGACAGGACGTGGTTTGTACTCATGCCTCTTCAAGGTCCCAATCTTCTACTATCTTCATTTCTTCCATATTGCCCATCTACATTTTGACCCTCTGGACATCGACTTTGAAAATTTTACCATCCCTACTTTCTAACTCGATGTCTCCATAACTAAAAACACGTACCATCCTGAAAGGTCCCATCAACTTGGATTTGAGTTTCTCGCGAAAACCACTTTAACACAGAGTTATAAAGCAAAACCATATCTCCTAGGGCAAATTGGTGGTTCTCAATTCTGCGATCATGTTGAACCTTCATCCATTTCTTGTACAATACAGAGCTCTCATACATTCGCAGCCTAAACTCATCAAGATCATTTTACTTGAATTAATCTAGATGTTGCTGCTTCATTCCAGTCTAGATTTTGCTTCTTCAATGCCCATAGAGCCTTGTGCTCAAGTTCAACTGGTAGGTGAAAAGCTTTCCTAAACACCAATTGATAAGGGGACATCCTGATTGGGGTTTTAAAAGTTGTGTAGTAGGCCCATAAAGCATCATCCAACTTTCTTGACCAATGAGTGCGATTTACATTAAGCTGTTTAGATAGGATTTGCCTTATTTCCCTATTTGATACTTCTACTTGCCCACCTGTTTTGGGGTGGTATGGGGTTTCCACTCGGTGCTTCACACTATATCATTCAAGCAAAGCTTTGAACAGTTGGTTGCAAGAAAGAGAACCTCTATCATTGATAATAGCCCATGGTGTACCTAACCTGAAATAATTATTTTTTTGGAGAAACCCGATAACACTCTTACATTCATTATTCTTAGAGCTATGGCCTCTACCCATTTAGACACATAATCAATTGCAACTAGGATGTACTTATTACTATGAGAGTTGACAAAGGGTCCCATAAAGTCAATGCCCCAAACGTCAAATAATAATATCACCAAAATAGGATTAGAGGAAATTCGTGCCTTCGTGACACCCCACTCTCTCATTGACATCTATCACACGACTTGACATAGTCATGGGTGTCTTGATGTATAGATGGCCAATACTAGTCATACTGTAACACTTTATATGCAGTTCGAGCTCCACTGTGATGACCACCCACCAATGAAGAGTGACACGCTTCAAGAATACTAATCATTTCCACTTTTGGAACACATCTACGGATGATCCCATCCGCACAAATACAAAATAAATATGGCTCATCCTAAAAGAAATTCTTTACGTCGTGCATAAACTTGCGACGCTGATGGGTGTTCAGATCAGGAAGCACTATATCACTTACCAAGTAGTTGGCATAATAAGCAAACCAAGGTATAAGATCATGTGAGGCCGCCAACATTTTCTCATCAAGTACTGAATCATTGATGTCAAGTCCATCATCAACCTTCACCGTAGTTTCATCTTCCAATCTCGAAAGGTGATCGGCTACCTGATTTTCTAACACCTTTCTGTCGATAACATCAAAATTGAATTCTTGCGAGAAGAATACCCATCTGACTAGTCTTGGTTTTGCATTCTGTTTAGCTAACAAATATTTGAGTGCTGCATGGTCTGTTTGCACGATCAACTTAGCTCCCAACAAGTTGGAACTAAATTTTTCAAAGGCAAAGACTAAGGCAAGTAATTTTTTTTTGGTGACTGTATAGTTTTTCTAAGCTACATTTAGTGCTTTGCTAGCATAATAGATCGGATGCAAAATTCTCCTCCTTTGCTACCCCAACTCCACACCTAGCACAACGCCACTTTCATCAAACATTAGTTCAAATGGTTGTGACCAATCTTGAGCCACAATAATGGGTGCCGAAGTCAACCTTCTTTTCAATTCTTTGAAGGCTTTCATGCATGCATCATCAAAATACAAACTTGAAATCTTTCTCTAACAACTTGCACAAGGGTTGCGAGATCTTGGAGAAGTCCTTTATGATGCGACAGTAGAATCCTGCATGGCCTAGAAAGCTTCTGATACCTTTCACTGAAATTTGGTTGTGCCAGTTTCTCCATAACCTTAATTTTTTCTTTATCCACCTTGATTCCCTTGCCTAAAATTCTTGACCAAGCACTATGCCTTCTTTGACCATAAAATGATATTTCTCCCAGTTCAGCACCAAATGACTCTCAATAGACCTCTGCAATACAGCATGCAAATGTAACAAGCATTCTTTAAAAGACTGGACAACAACAATAAATCATCCATGAACACCTCAATGGTGCTTTCAACCATGTCCGAGAAAATAGACATCATGTATCTTTGAAACGTGGATGGAGAGTTACATAATCCAAAATTCATTCTCTTAAATGCGAAGGAACCGTATGGGCATGTGAATGTTGTCTTCTCTTGAGCCTAAGGTGTAATAACAATTTGATTATACCCAGAATATCCATCAAGGAAATAATACCATCCCTTTTCTGCCACTCTATCAAGCATTTGATCCATGAAGGGCATAGGGAAATGATCATTCTCGATAGAAGCATTGACTTTCCTGTAATCCATACATACTCTCCACACAGTGACCGATCTTATAGGAATCAACTCATTCTTTGCATTAGGAACCACTGTTATACCTCTCTTTTTCGGAATGAATTGTATAGGACTGACCCATTCATTATCAGCGATTAGGTAGATTACTCCTGCATCTAACCACTTGATGATTTCTTGTCGCACAACCTCTTGCATTGGGGGGGGGGTTCAACCATTATTGATGCTTGATGATAGGTTTGTAATCCTTGACCAGTTAAATCTTATGAGTACATATTCTAGGAGGTACGTCAATGATATCTATAATTGTCCACCTGATGGCCCTTTTGAATTGCTTAAGAACAGAGATGAGGGCCTCCGTTTGGGCTTTGTTTAAGTCAACTGCAATTGTGAAAGGCAGTGTACTATTCTCCCCCAAGTATGAATATTTCACATGCGTTGGTAGTGGCTTTAATTCTGACTTTTGTGGAACTTCTACAGAAGGCTTTATCGGTGGCATTTCTCTATTGCACAAGTCTAACTCTAACCTGGCCTGTCGCCTAGGCCTAAATGACACCCCAAGAGCATTCACCATTTCCTCATAATAATGGATACTATCACCTTCGAAATTCATTAACGCAACTGCTAAAGATTTAACTCCCAACCTCAAATCAACTGGTATCTCCACTTCATCATCCTCACTTATTTCAATCATTGAGACAACCTGAAACTCATTACTCCTTCTATCTGGTTGGCCCACTTGAAACACAACTGCCTCTTCACTAAACCTAAAGGTCAGCAAACTCTTTTCCATATCAACCAATGCTCTCCTTGTGGCTAAGAAGGGTCTCCCCAAGATGATAGGAACTGTAAAATCGACCTCACAGTCAAGTATAACAAAATTTGTGAGAAATATAAATTTTTCTACCTTGACCAACACATCATAAAGTATCCCCACAGGCTTCTTGACTATTTTGCCTTCCATCAACAACTGCATCTTCGTAGGGATAAGGTTTCCCAAATCGAGCTTTTTGAATATGGTAACAGGCATCAAATTGATGTTAGCTCCCAAGTGACATAGTGCTTTAGCAAATGCAAGTTCCCTAACTGTGCATGGTATGGTGAATGCACCCAGAACTTCAGGGTTCTGCACCAAAAACTTCGTGGTGATGGCACTGCAATGTTGGAAATTTTGGAAGAGGTCTTGGCTAACTTTGTGCTTCTTCTTAACTAGATATTTCATCCATTTCACGTATGTTGGCATTCTCTCAAGAGCCTCAACTAAAGGGATATCTACTAACAACTTCTTAAGTATTGCCAAGAACTGTTAAAAAATACTTTCCTCTTTCTCTTTCCAAGCCTTTGGGGAAAAAGTGGTGGGGTCCTTGGAAAGGTTTTATATTTCCTTGGTTGCTCATTTGTGTTGTGCGCCTCAGTCTTCTCATTTACCCTTTTTCTATGGCTTTCTCCTCCAACCATTGGCGTAGGTGGATCAATAGTGCTTTTGCTACTCCAAGTCATTACTGCTATACAATGCCCTTCTTTCTTAGGATTTTGAACTATGTTCTTAATAAGGTGCTCTTTTGGTCTTGGTTCAATTGCGAAGAAACTTGCCCAAATTGTTGTTCCAGTTGCTTAATTGCCACGGAGTGAGACTTTATTTTTTTGATTAATGCTTGAAATATCTTTCTTTATTCCTGTTAAAATCTCATCGCGATGACCGGTTCTCTTCAACAACTTGTCAAACATCTCTTCGATCATAGAGTTACTTGACCCGGCATCATGATTGTGAGGTGGCACAGAAGGACCATTCTTGTAGCCATCTCTTCTTCCCTATTCGACATTCGATACACTCTTTCTTTCGTGGTATCCACCCTAGTTATCTCTATAGGCCCCATCACGGTTAAAGTTCCAACCTTGATTCCCAGAACCTTGCCTCCAATAGTTCGAATCGGACCCTTGGGGGTTATTTTGGAAACCCGTCGCTTGGTTGCTTATAAAGCACACATCCTCATCAAAGAATGGATCTTCATACACAGAGTTTTAGGAGATTGGTGAGTGACCGCTTTGGCACTTGCTTGGTTTTGCTTCAAGGTCAGTCCATAGTTGTGCGAAATTGAGCAAGTTGCTCCATGATCTCTTCATTGAACTTCGCTTGCTCATTGTTGGTGTTGATCGCATAAGACGATTTCATTGCACCTTGCTCTCGTTAACCCATGATTGGTTGGTTTTAACCAATTGCTCCATCCTTGCGGATATCAATGCAAAAGGTTGGTCAAGAAACATGCCTTCCATGATTCTGTCAGTGCAAGCTTGACTATTCTCATCCAGTGCTCGATAGAAAATCTCAACCAAGAAATCATCAACAATCTTGTGATCGGGGACCATCCTCAAGCATTTGGTAAATCTCTCCCATGTTGTAGTAATAGAGTCACTCGGCAATGCTCAGAGTTTTTTATTTGATCTTTGATCTTTAACTTCTTAGATCTTGGGAAATATCTCTAAAGAAATATTCTATGAAGCTCTGCCTAACTCGTTATTTTACCCAGAGGAAGCTCAGACAACCACGCAGCTATATTCCCAGTCAGTAATAATGGAAACACCCACAAACGAATGACATCAAGAGAAAGATTTTGTGTCCCCATGACATTCTTGCAAACAAAAACAATATTATGGAGATTATGGTGGGGATCCTCTGAAGGTACCCCTATGAAGAACCCACAGTTTTGGAGAATTTGAAGTAACCCACTTGACACCGAGAACTTAGCATCCGCTGGTAAATGGGGCAATACTATAGCACCTCTAATATCCATGGCCATAGGGCTAAGACGATACTGATTCCATCCATAAGCATTCTCATTGAAATCCCTAAGTTGTTGCCTATTATCCCTTGGTGCTGGATTCTCCTCTCTCACCAATATCATCATTCATATTTATTCCTTCCTCAACCACGATATCCTCATTTACTTGAGCCATTCTTCTAAAAAGTCGATAGATCTCCAAATTGATTAGAGCTAAAGGATTGCTTTGACTCCTAGTATTGGGCATACATATTATTACACCCTACAATTAAAATCAAATAACAAAAACAAAAACAAAAGTAAAATACAAGAGAATCTAGAAATTAATACTTGAACTAACTAATAAACAAGTCAAAACCTAGTTGTATTCCCCGGCAATTGCGCCATAATTTTTGATGATATTCACGCTCCAATAAGAAATGGGTCACTGTCAGCAATTAATTTGACCGACGGTTAGGGTCGAATCCAGTGGGAATACAGGGTTGACTACAAGAATTGACTATTAATCATTTCAAGTATCTATAATTAGAATCTCTAAATCAGAGGGTTTTTGTGATTCAAGAACAAAAACAAAAAAAACACTATACTACAATGCGATAAAACACTTAATTTTAGGGAAAACTTTGGGAATTGTGTTCCCCATGGTTTGTTGACTTAATTACCCTAGACAACATAACTACAATTGGAGATTCACATGCAGGATGGTAACTTAGGTTCTTCCATCCCTTTTGTAAAGGTAAAGATCAAGTTTCACCATGGTTCTTGGTCGAAAACCATGGTTTGCCAACTAACTATTATCTGTTATCCCAGTCAACATCCCCTTGGTCAGGTTTGGTTTATTAGACGAGAACACATCAATTGAATCCTGTCATCTACTTCCCTTTTCCTATTCATCCGTACGTTGGTTAGGATCGTGATAGTAGGCTGGTTTGGTGTTGGCCACCACCAAACAACAATCAAAATCAGGGGAAATAAACAATACCTATAAAACCCCAATCATAGAAATGCAATAAATCTAGGTTATCTCGAGTCAACTACCCATGGTTCCCACAACCCTACGTTATTGGTGCTTAGCTACTCATGGCTAAAGAAAAACTAACAAAAATGCAAAGACAAGACATAGTTGAGAGTTTTATCAAAGCAATGAAGAAAAATAGCACCACAAGTTGCAAACTACAAGCTTGATATATTGAGAATGAATACAATGTGGGATTAGTACTCACTAAAAGTGGGTTTTCCAAAAAAAATTAAAATCTATGATAATACCCTAGATTATCTAAAGAGAATATTCAAAAGTTCAAATCTTAATTTAAGTCTTGTGTTTCATAGACCCCAAACTTAAATTATTTATAGTATTACACATTAAACCCTAAAAATTACACAGAAAAGACAACTACAGTTGGTACGTTTCACAGGTACGACTTGTAGGATGACTACGAGTCATAATTGGGGTCTCATATAAGGTTATTTGCGTTTTGGACTCAACTGGTATGACCCACTGGTACGATTCATTGGTTGCGCTACGACTCATATGCTCCTCTTGTAGTCTAGGCCTTCAGTTTCTGAACCAAAGTTTTGGCTCTCTATTTTTTACTATGAGTCCACTTATACGAGTCACAGTGAGATTTATAACTCGTAGGATGGCCTCATAGGGTTGACCTCCACTTAACCAATTTCTAAATTTTGGTCTCTGTTTCTTGCTACAATAATACCTTAGGATTCATACCTTGGTCTAGGACTCGTAGATGAACTCATATGTCCTATGCTTCAGCAAAATCTGAAATTTTCCTCCAAAATCATCCCAACCTAACTTTTCTATGAGAAATACATAAAACCATAAGAAATTGCATCAAGAACTCACAAAATCCCTTGTTTTAGGCATCAAATGTGCATATTTTGACAGCACATCAGGTGCCGCTTGATATTGATAGATGTTTCATAGTCTAGAGTCGAATGTTGATTTATAAAACTTCTTGAGCTAGTTCTTTCTACCTAGCCTTTTATTTATTATATTATTTTGAGATTAGGTGATATGTGCCAATTTATATCCTTTTGTCTTCCGCTGATTAGTAGAGTTTATTGATTTAATAAATGTGATGAGGTCAAGTGATTCGCTTGGGGACTAGCAATAGTTTCTGGGTGCCGACCACATCTAGGGTACACTCGCGGGGCATGAAAAACTTGGTATCAAAGCATAGATTTCAAGTTTCATAGGGAGTCTATGAAGCTGTGTCTATTAGGGTCCTTGTTATTAGTGCGAAGAACTTAACATCCATAACGTAGAGGCTATGTGTCACGGGCTTAGAACTTCCACTAAGACCTCTGTGCGGGACTAATTGATTTGCTCATGAATCTTTCATGATCTTGCAAATACTAGTAAACCTTTCAACTAAGATCGCTAAGGTAACGCTAGATAAGAGAAGACAATAGAGCTTTTATAAGAAAGAAGATTTATGTATTGCTTGGAGAATGCTTTAGAACACTTGATTTTTGGATTGTTGGCAAATGAAATAGCTCCCTTTATTTATAGTACTCCTAATGGGAGAAAGGGCAAATAATAGTTACATGGAAAGTCCCTCTAAAATTACACTTTAGTCTACTTTCTAGAATTCTCTATGAGATTCTATACAATTGTAGAGAGGAGTACATACTACAAGAAATATCTACATGGTTCTAGAGTCTTCCGTAAACCACTTGGAGTCTCTAGATTCTTCTCCTCAGTGCAAGAATGGTGGCAGGTCATGACATCCTTCCCCAACTGTTGTTGTGATGACCGCAGTGCAATGCTATTGTTTTAAGAACTCTCGTACCTTGTCCTTAAACTAACAAAAGTCTTCATATCTTTCCCATGTGGTCTCCTCTGATGACTTGTCTTTCTAGTGGATAAAGACCATTGCAGTGGCAAGTTGTCCCCTTTATCTCTTGGCATGGTAATCAATGATGACTTCTATCTCCCGATCATATGAGGCGGTGACTGTAATCAGTGCCTATCTTAACTATCCTTGGCTTGGGTCATCTTTGTCATCATGGCACGGCTTGAGGACGCTGGCATGAAAGATAAGATACACCTTCAATGACGGTGGTAGCTATAATTTGTATGAAATTTTGCCAACTTTGGCAATGATGTTAAACGGGCACTCATACTTGTATACTAAGTTCTGATGGACGCCCCTTAGTGCTTTGAATTGGCTTAGATCAAATTTCACCTAAACCATGTCCCCAACCTTGTAGTCTTTGGGACAACACTTATGGTCGGTGAATGTTTTTATCTTTTTTGCCGCTTTGTCCAAGTAGGACTTAGAGATATCCAACTATACCTCAAATCCTTTGGCCAAGTGATAGGTCCCTAAACTCTTACCCTCAAACATGGCCAGTAATGAATGTGGAGTTTGAGATTTTTGGCCTGTGGCTAACTAGAACGGTGTCTTGCCAGTGGCTTCACTTTTCTACAAGTTGTATGAGAATTGGGCCACATCAAGCAATTAGCCCAATCCTTTTTGTGGGAGCTCACGAAGTACCTAAGGAAGCATTCAAATAATGCATTAACTCTCTCCATTTGGCCATTGTTTTGTGGGTGGAAACTTAAGAAGAAGTGCAACTCCATGCCAAGTATTTCTAATAGCTCTTTCCAAAAGTTTCCAGTGAAGCACGGGTCCCTATTGCTTATAATATGAATCGATAACCCCTAATAATTTTGCACGTTCTTGAAGAATAACTAGGATTCCTCCTTGGAAGTGCATCAGGCTGTGGAAAGCATGAAGGTGGCATAGTTGGAGAAGCGGTCCACCACAACCATAACAGTCCCATACCCATCGAACTTTGGAAGGTAAGTGATGAAGTCCATAGTGATGCTCTCCCATGGATGCTCGGCAATTAGTCATGGCTCCAAATGTTCGCTAGGCTGACACTACTCTATCTTGTCTTGCTGGCACACAAGACAAGTCTGTACATAGCACTCTATGTCATCCCGTATTCATGACTAGTAATATATCGCCTCAATCACAACCCTCACACAATGCTGCTCTGGATGTCTAGCCCATAATGTTTCATGACTTTCCTTCATTATCTACCGCCTAATGCTCCCATATTTCAGCAAATAGGCTCTCCGTCCGACGATGAGCAGGATACTAACCCAGAAGCATCGTGTTTTACCTTGAGACACAAACTCCATGAGCTTCTTTGCTTCTAGATTGTGATGTAAGCCCTCTTTGATAGCTTTGTAAATGTTGCATTGGACTGTGGTCATGGGAGCCAACTCAGCTTTCCTGCTCAAGGAATCAACAATTACATTGCCTTGACTTTGCTTATATTCTAGCTCGTATTCAAACTCCGCCAGAAAGTCCTACCAACTAGCCTCTTTTGGAGTGAGCTTCTTTGGGGACTAGAAGTGGCTATTGGCAACATTTTTCATCTTGACTACGAACTTCTAGTGAAGTATGTAGTGCCTCTAGGTTTGCAGGCAATGCACAATGGCGGTCATCTCCTTTTCCTGCATAGTATACCATTGTTTGTTGTCATTTAACTTGCTACTTTTGAAGGTGATAAGGTGCCTTTCCTGCATTAGCCTACCCCCAATAGCATAGTCTAAAGTGTTGGCATGCAGCTAGAACGTCTTGGAGAAGACGGGTAGTGCATGGACCAGCTCCTCTAATATGACAACTTTTAGATCGTCAAATGCTTATTGGCACGCCTTTCTCCAAAGCCACGACTAATTATTCTTTAGCAACTCGGTGAGTGGAGCGGCCTTTTGCAGAGTAGCCACTGATAATCCACCAGTAGTAACTTGTAAGCCCAAGGAACGATCTTAGTTCTTTCACCTTTGTGGGATCCTCCCACTCCTTAATAGCTCGTACCTGGGCTTCGTCCATCTACAATTGGCCTTGACTAATGATGTGACATAAAAAACACACCTCGTACTGGACGAACTCGCACTTCTCCTGCTTGTTGTAAAGATCATTTTGTCTTAATACTCGAAAAATCTTCTTCAAGTATTGCACATGCTCCTCCAAGGTGTTACTATAGATGATGATATCATCTAGGTACACCATCGCGAAGTCATCAAGGTAGGGATGAAAGATATTGTTCATTAGTGTGCAAAAGGTAGCCGGTGCGTTTGTTAAGCTGAAAGGTATCACCAACTATTTGTAGGATTCATACCTTGTCACACATGTGGTCTTCGGCTTGTTTACCTCTGCAATGCATACCTGGTAGTATCCTTTTCTATGGTCCACCTTGGTGAAGTACTTAGCCTACCCAAGTCTGTCAAACAAATCTGCTATAAGTGGCATGAGATACTTGTTCTTCACGGTCACCTTATTTAGTGCCAGATAGTTGATGCAAAGGTGCAAGGATCCATCCTTCTTATACTGAAACAACACTGGTATGCCATATGTGCCTTGGATGGTCGTATGTGGCCAACTTCGAGGAGATCTTTTAGTTGCTTCCTCAGCTACTCTAATTCTGGTGGGACCATACGTTAAGGCGGATAGGCGGGTGGTCTTTTCCCTGGCTTTAACTCAATCTTATGATCAACCTCTCACCTAGGAGGCAAGTGTTTTTGATGCTCTTCTGATATGATGTCCTTGTTCTTCTCTAACACCTTCTTTATACATGGTGGCAAGGCTTCCATAGGAACATTTTCTTCTCCCAAACTCATGATGTTTGCTAAGTATGTAGGATCACCCTTCTTTAGGCCTTTCATAATCTGCATGGTTGATAGTCGGGTAATGCCTTCCGTCTTCGGCATCTTAATCAGGGGCACCATGAAAGACCCTTTTAGCTTTATTAATAGATGTGTTAGAGGTAGCGATCTATCATGGTGTTGCATTGTCAGAAGGACTCCTGCACAAGTATGATGCCAAAAATGTCTAAAGGGGCGATGGAAAAGTTGTTCTTCCCTTGACACTTCCTAAGGGTGATGTTTAGCCCTTGTGCTACTCCACATACAAGTCGTCTGTACTTCCTGCTGTCAGCTCTATCTTGGCCTCTAGATGGGTGCTGCTCCTTGCCTTTGCCGAGATCTCTCCCACTTTTGGCCTGGCCACCCTTCAACTTGTTAGCCTTGCCTTTTTCATGTTTGAAGTACGCCAGGACCTTAGCTTGGGAGATAGCATCGTCGATGGTGGAAACTTGTCTCTATTCTAGTTCTGTCCTTGCCCAGTTTTGTAGGCCGTCCATGATGTGAAACATCATATATTCCTCCATCAGGTTGGGAATCTGAAGCGTGAGGGTTGTGAACTCCTTTATGCATGCACGAATGCTGCCAATCTGCTTTAATTCCCTAAACCTCCGTTTGGTTTCATAGACTACGTTGTATGGGAAGAAGGCATTCTTGAACTCCTCCTTGAACTGTTCCCACGTGCCTATCGTGTATATGACCTTTTCTATCTCGCTATCCTTGTGCTTCCACCATAGTATGGCCATCTCTATCAAGTACAACACGACCGTATTAATCTTAGTCTCATCACTCTTCAACTTGTAGCACTTAAAGTAATTCTCTAAGTGCTACAAAAAGTTCTCCACCTCTTGCACATCCCGAGCGGCTTTAAAGACATGTGGCTTAGGGCGTCAATCTTTGCCTCTCATTCAAAGGTCGGCGTCGCATCTCTCCCTTCCTCAATAACTTTCTCAAATGCCTTGACTCTAGCATTCATGGCCTCTGGCATGTCCATGAACCTACACTCCAACACAGTGACTCGGCACTCTAAGGAAGTGAATGCTTCTTTTGCCTCAGCCTCGACCACTTTCAACCCATCCATGTTCTTGTGGATATTGTTAGTTTCCTCAAGGGTGAATTCCTCCAAGGTCTTAAACTTTCCATCCAACTCGTTCAAGCTCTTTCCAAGGAATTCCATCGCTTGATGAGAAACCTCACCCCTCGTTAACCACTCCATGTTAGGGGTGATGCTTCTGTGCTCCTTGCCATGCTCATCATCACTCACCTCTGTGGACGAGAGTTAGTGGGTGGTAACAACGTTGCTTGGTGTGGGCTCGATAGGCAATTCATCATTCTTGGAGTTCTTTTTTCCCTTTCGGGACTTCTTGCCAACATTTGCCTTGACGTTGGCGGCGTCAAAGTCTCCTCCGCTTGCCATGATTTCCCTTAGTAGACCTGCTCTGGTACCACTTTGTCACGCGCTTAGAACTTCAACTAAGACCTCCGTGCGGCACTAGTCAATTTGCTCACGACTCTTTCACGATCTTGCAGATACTACTAAGACCGATAAGAAAACACTAGAGAAGAGAAGAAAAGAGAGCTTTTATAAGAAAGAATACTTGTGCATTGCTTGCTTTAGAACACTTGATTTCTAGATAATTGGTAAATGAAAAGGCTCCCTCTATTTATACTTCTCCTAAGGGGCCAAAGTGCAAATAATACTTACATGGCAAGTTCCTCTAAAAATACACTTTAGTCCACTTTCTAGAATTCTCTACAAGATTCTATACAATTCTAGAGAGGATTACATACTACAAGAAATATCTACATGTTTCTATAGTCTTCCGTAAACCACCCGGAGGCACTAGATTCTTCTCCTCAGTGCAAGAATGATGGCGGGTCATGAAATATAGGACATTAAGAAATGTTTAACTTCTTTCATGTCTAAATCATGCGATAGAGTTATGCTCTATGAAAAGTTCAGTTCTGATTCGTGTTCTATGTGTTACAAAATTGTGATTATGCCTCCTAGAAGAGTCATCAGAGGTAGGGCACATTCCGCTAGACAAAGTGTTAACCCACCAGAGCCTCAAGGACATAAGGAACCCATAGAACTAGCTGTCCCTATTGAGCAGCCCCCACAAGACGAGGTCCCTAATGTTGAACTTCGCTAGGCTATTCAAACTTCAGTCTAGGATGTTACAGCACCTGCTACAAGGCAAGGAGTGGGTCAATTATATGTACATGAAAGATCTAGAGTTCAGTAATTCTTGAGGATGTATCTGCCGTAGTTCATAGGGTTTGTATCCACTGAGGATCCTGAGAACTATGTGGAAGAGCATCAGAAAGTTTTCCAAGTGATGCATGTAGCTGATGCTGACAGAGTTGAATTGGCTTCTTACCAACTCAAGGGTATGGCAAGACAATGGTATGACCAATGGAAGAAGGGTCGAGGAGAGGATGCCCCATTGCTGACTTAGACTATGTTCGAGGAAGCTTTCTTGGGGTGTTTCTTCTACAATAAATGAAGAGAGACCAAGGTAAGAGAGTTCTTGAATCTGAAATAGGGCTTTATGATTGTACAAGAGTATGGGTTGAAGTTCATGCAGCTATCTCGCTATGCTCCAGATATGGTTGTTGTATGAAGGGGGGATGGGAATGTATGTTGATGGGCTGAACGGAGAGGCAAAGAGAGATAGGAGAGAAGCAATTCTTGTGAGTGGTATAGACATTAGGAGATTGATGACCTTTGTGTCACAAGCTAAGGGGGAGAGACAATATGATAGAGAGGAGTTCAAAAGTAAGTGTCATGACCCAAGTCTATAGCCTAGACGTTACACGGTGAATGGGGAACCCGAAGGAACCCCTAACAAGCCTCTTAGTATATCAATCACTCATCCTTGGTCGCAGAAGCAAAATAAAAACACAAGAGATATAATTAAGGGAAAAGGGACAAAGGGGAGTCTTTGATAATTATAAAATACTCAAGAGACAAGAGTCAAGCTCATAGCATAAGTACATCAATTGTTCCAATAACACCTCTAACATAGTTTGGAGTAGGGGCCAAGACACTTTTCGGACTCGTCTTTATAGTACTAAGTGTTTAACATAAAGAGATATGAAATAGCAAGAGTAGTATAGCTATTGTCCCCGGACTTGAGGATTTAACATAGCTTATCTTTCGAAATGCCAAAACTAGTCAAGTGGAGGATGATAGATAGGTGCTCCGATTCCTATATGGTAACATCATGTAGGCATAGAGTATGCATTAGTACATTTGAATGTACTAAATATGTAGGATGCAATTCAATAAGACATAAGCCAACATAGTCAAAATGCATAATCATATTCAATGGATAAATACAATATCAATATGGCATGCATGATCAATGTTTGAAGTGAAACATGCTAGTAAATCATATAGCTTGTGTAGAACATAATACATTGTGGGAAGAGACCACAGTAATAGAACATGTAACTATTACTTGGAATCCAAGGCATGTCACCCCCTTGGAAAGTGATTGAGGTATCCACCTCAACATGGTGGTATGGGCATGTCACCCCCTAACAAGGTAGTTGAGATACCTATCCCTCAGCATGGTAGTATGGGCATGCCACCCCCAACAAGGTCGTCGAGGTATCTACCCTTTAATATGGTAGAATAGGAATGTCACCCCCCGACAAGGTGGCCGAGGAATCTACTCCTGAACGTGGTAGTATGGGCATGTCACCCCCCAACAAGGTGTTCGAAGTATCTATCCCTCAATATGGTAGTATGGGCATGTCACCACCCAACAAGATGGTTCAGGCATGTCACCACCCAACAAGGTGATTGGGCATGTCACCCCCAACAAGGTGTGGTTAACTTGCAATATTGTAGATACTTTTCATGAATTTTATGCATACATACGATCCCTTAATCATCATAAAGTCACATTACTTATAAACCATGTATAAGTTCATCAATAACTTGAAAATCCTTGTCAAGAAATTTTATCAAATACTTGGAGGGTGTGCAATGCTAGTTCAAAATCATACAATTCAAGAATGAAGTAATATGAGAAACTCAATGTAAATCAACCCACCAACACATAATAAAACCCTCATGTAAGATACCTTGAAATATATCGTCAAGTCTCATAATAGATCATCGTTTCATAGCTCAAAACATGCATAGTCTTAGTAGACAAAACCAATTCACAGTATAAGCTTGAAGTAGACAGACATATGTAATCAATCAACATTTCATAAAACCCTAACATAATTTATATCAAGATCCATATTAAGAGATACCCATAGATGATACAACTTGAAAACATGCAATTTTCATAAAAAGGATAATGGGGCTTCATGGGTAAAAGGACCCAGTGGATGAAACCCGCATACCTAAAAGTTGGGTTTCCTTGAGATGAGCTTGAAGAGAACTTGGAGATTGAAGAGAATCCTTGAGTTCCCAAGTTAGGCTTAAAATCCTTGAAGTTTGAATGAGATATTTGGTTAAGTTATAGAGAAGGTTTTGAGAGGGTCTTGAGTGATATAGGGTTGAAAAATGGCTAAGTATAGGTGTTTTTATGTATAAGTGAGCATGTGGCTATGACCTCAATGCCCTTGGGCTGAAATTAAAAACTAATGAAAATAATACACCGATCAGTGCCCTTGGCGCGATGCGGACCAGACTGAACTACCTTCCAACACTAATCCGCGCCCCTGGCGTGTCGCGGCCAGGGCGCTGATGACCAGTAGAAATTGAAAACTAGCAAAACTTATTTATCACTGTTGGTCCTCTAAAATCAGAGTTATACCCATTTTCCTCTCAATTTTCCCCCTAATCGAGAATATGAAGTCAGATTTTTTATATCACGCATGGATTTTGAGATATATGGAAATTACAAATACGGGCATTTTTAAAGCACATTTTTGCGAGCGTTTCAATATCTCCCCCTCGGGAACATTCGTCCCCAAATGTCAAAGAAATGTGCATAAGAGACGTAATTAGGAAGACTTCAGCCCGACATGAATATAACAAATGCATTTAAACATCATCTCAAAAATCTCAACATGAATGTCAAAAATAACCATAAACTTGTCAACATACATATGAATGTATGGAAAATGGCATAAGGGCTGAAAATCAAGACATGAATTCATATAGGGACTTAATTTAGTACCTTCGGCTTGAGTAGAGTGGAAGAGATATGGATATCGCTTTCTCATGTTTGCCTCGGCTTCCTATGTGGCACTTTCAACTTGTTGGTTCCTCCAAAGGACCTTGACGGAAGCTACATCTTTATTTCTAAACCTCTTCACTTGTCTTCCCAAAATCTCCACCAACACACACAACATTCAAGGGCACTATAGCAATTGGGTCACCCACACACTTCCACTAGGACTTCCTTTACACAGGCAACTCCAACTCACATGCAACCTTAAAAATCCTCCTCAAAACTCTATAAGGACCCACAATCCTTGGGCTTAATTTTTCGTTCTTTCCAAACTGGACCACGCCCTTCATAGGTGAGACTTTAAAATAAACCCAATCAGCAACCTTAAACTCAAGACTCTTCTCCTCACATTGGAGTAGGACTTTTGTCTACTTTGGGTTGTTTTCAACCTCTCCCTTATCAACCTCACCTTCTCCAAGGCTTCCATAACCAAATCTGACCTAGTAAAGCTACTTCCCTCAAAATAAACCACCCAACCGGGGATCTACAACACCTACTATAAAGAGCTTCTAAAGGAGCCATGCCAATGCTTGAGTGGTAGCTATTGTTGTTAGCAAATTCAATGAGTGGAAGATGTTCATCCCAACCACCCTTAAACTCCAAAACATGAGCTCTAAGAATATCCTGAACAGTTTGGATAGTCCTCTCAGCTTAACCATCTGTTTGAGTATGAAAGGTCATGCTAAGCTTAAACTTGGTACGAAGACCTTTTTGGAAGGACCTCCAAAAGTGAGAAGTGAATTGAGCACCACGATCCGAAATGATAGACAAAGGAACCCCATGCAATCTAACCAACTCATGTATGTATAACTTGGCATAATCTTTGGCACCATAAGTAGTTTTGACTGGTAAGAAGTGAGTTCACTTTTCATTCTTATACATAACAACCCAAATAGAATCAAAATGTTTCTTAGTCTTAGGCAACTCAACCACAAAATTCATGTTGATCTCTTCCCAATTCCAATTAGGAATCTTTATATCTTGTTCTAGGCCACCTGGCCTTTGATGTTCGCCTTTCACTTGTTGGCAATTGTGACATCCGGATACAAACTTTGCGATGTCTCTCTTCATACCACCCCACCAATAAACCTCCCTCAAGTCTCTATACATCTTTGTAGAATTTGGGTGAATGGAATAGGATGAATTATGAGCCTCCTTCAAGATCAATCCTTTCAAATCATATACATTTGGCACACATAATTTACCTTGGTACATAAGGGCACCATCTCACCCTTGGGAGAAAACCTCCACTTTACCATCTCTCACCAAGGTTTTTAACTCTAGCAGGGTGGGGTCAAGATCTTTTTGCCTTTACCTCCTCAATCAAGGAAGATTTAGAACCATCAACAATCACTACACCACCATTGTCAACCTCATCCAACCAAACCCCCAATCTGCCCAACTGATGAACCTCTCTAGTCACCTTTTTGCCACTATACTTAACATAAGCTAGACTACACATAAACACCCTACTTAGAGCATCAACCACGACATTAGCTTCGGCGAGTTGATAATGCATACTCATATCATAATTCTTAAGAAGCTCTAACCACTTTCTTTGTCTTAAGTTAAGATATTTTTGGGTGAAAACATATTGGAGATTCTTGTGGTAGGCGAACACATCAACATAAAACTCAATACAAGTATTGGCACCAAATTTTCCAAGAAAATAACACAGCCGCCAATTCAAGATCATGGGTGGGAAAATTTTTCTCATGCACATTAACTAGTCTAGAGGCATATGTTATCACCTTGTCATTTTGCATCAAAACATAACCCAAACCAATTCTTAAGATATCACAATATACAACAAACCCTTCCAACTCCTACAGTAGAGATAAGATAGGAGTAGAGGCAAGCTTATCTTTCAAAATTTGGAAACTCTTTTCACACTCATCGGTCCACACAAATTTCGCTATCTTTTGTGTCAATTTAGTCATAGGAGAAGTAGTAGAAGAGAAACCATTTATAAATCTATGGTAATAACCAGCCAAACCCAAGAAGCTTCTAATGTCAGATAGAGTCAAAGGGCTAGGACAATTTCTAATCACCTGCGTCTTCTTAGGATCCACCTTAATGCCATCACCCAACACCACATGCCCTAGAAAAGAAACCTCTTTCACCCAAAACTCACATTTCTCATATTTTGCATACAACCTCTCCTCCCTCAAGATTTGCAACACCACCCTCAAGTGCCCCACATGCTCCTCCTCACTATGGGAATAGATCAATATGTCATCAACTAAAGCACCACAAATAGTCAAGATACAGTTTAAAGACCCTATTCCTGATGTCCATAAATATAGTCGATGCATTAGTCAACCCAAAGGACATAACCACAAACTCAAAGTGCCCATACCTAGTTCGAAAAGTCATCTTTGGAATGTGACACTCCCTCACTTTCACTTGGTGATACCCGAACCAAAGATCAATCTTAAAAAAGTGACTAGCCCCTTGAATTTGATAAAAAAAGTCATCAATCCTTGGTAGAGGGTACTTGTTCTTTATGGTGACTCTATTAAGTTGCCGGCAATCAATTCGCATTATAAGTGAACCATCCTTCTTCTTCACAAATAACACTAATGCACCCCATGGTGACTTACTAGGCCTTCTAAAACCTTTCTTCAAAAAATCTCTCAATTTCTCCTTCAACTCCTTCAACTAGGCTGGGGCCATATAGTAAGTGGGAACAAAAATGGGTTGAGTACCGGGAAGAAGATCTATACCAAAGTCTATTTTCCTTCCGAGAGGGAAACTAAGAGGCTTATCGATGAAGACATCAAGAAGCTCATTAACCATCGAAACTGACTCAATAAGAAGGACTTTGGACTCAAAATCCCTAACCCTCACAAGATGATAGAGACAACCCTTAGAAATCAACTTTTAGGCATAAAGCAAGAAATGAAACTACTCTTGACCACCACATCACAACTTTCCAACTCAAGGACGGGCTCACTAAGGAATTGAAATTTAACCATATGGGTTCTTCAATCAATAGAAGCATAATATGCATGCAACCAATCCATCCCTAGAATGACATCAAAATCCACCATATCTAATTCAACAAAATTACAAGGCAAGATTTTATGCAAAATGAATACGGGACAATTTCTATATACTCTTTTATCAACAATGGACTCACCAATGGGAGTTGACACTTCATAAGGTTCACACAACAATTCGGGACTAACATGAAGCTTTTTGGCAACAAAAGGAGTAATAAAAGAAAGAGTGGCATCTGGGTCTATCAATGTATACACATCAAAATATAAAAACTTTAACATACCGGTGATAATGTTGGGAACCTCATCTACCCTTTGTCTCCCTTGAAGAGCATTGTATCTATTTTGCCTTGGAGCACCTTCTTGTTGGCCTCCTCTCCCTCTTTGACCCATATTTGCACCTTGTCCTCGTGGATGACCATCTCTACCTTTGTTGTGAGCACAAGGACAATCAATCACCTTGTTACCCACTTCTCCACAACCATAACAAGAATTAGAGTTCTTTAAAAATAGTCCATTATGGCTCCTACCACACCTTTGGCATATATGGTTAGGCATCATACCTCCACCACATTGGAACCTTGTGTTATCATTAGCAAACCTACTATTAGGAGCATTGGAAGACCCTTGATGTTGGAACTTGTGCTTTGAAGAAAACGGCCACCCTTGGAATGTTGGAATCCACCTTTACAATGATCCCTCTTGGACTCACCGCTTCTTCTCTTTCTAAGATTTTCCCCCTCTAGTTGTTCAACATGTGTCATTAGGTAGGACAAATCCATATAACCTATTAGCATGGCGGTATGAAACTTCTCATTAACCAAGTTGGAAACACCCGACACAAATACGTTCATCCTTGATCTCGGCTCAACAACCAATTGTGGGATACACTTGGAGAGTTGGTTGAAATTGAGGACATACTCCCTCACACTCATGGAACCTTGCATAAGGTTCATAAAATCCATCATTTTAGCCTCCCTTAGCTTGATAGGAAAGAATTAGTTGAGGAATGTGTCTTTGAACTCCTCCCAATGAATACCATCATCATCTATCCTCTCCGACCTCCATTGTGTAAAACAAATTTGAGTTATCCCTTTGAGTTGGTAGGCCGCCAACTCTACCTTTTCCTCTGAATTGACCCCTATAATATATAGCACACTGTACACCTCATCGAAGAACTCTTGGGGATCCTCATCCCTCTTAGATCCATGAAACTCCGCGTATTCATTCTAGTGAAATCCCTCACCCTAGAAGCCAGAGTAGGATCATGAGGGGCTTGGATACCTTGGTGAATTTTCTTGGTTATAGCATGAGCCAACACTGTAATAGCATCCCAGAACTCATCTTGGGCCACCCCTCCACCTTGAGGAGCAGGAGGAGTCGATTGCTCTTTGTGTGTACGGGCTCTCCTTAGTCTCCCTCTTGGAATCGACATGATCTTGAAGAACAAAGAGCATTCGTTATGGTAAAAGCCTTAACTTGCATCCAAAGCAAGATATAGACCATGAAGAAGTGAAACATTTCCTAAAACTTCTTATAGCCTCCCATTTATAGTTTTGGTGCGCTTCACGATGATGAATAGGACTCTAATCAACATGGTGTGTTGAATTCAAAGGACCATTAAAAACCTAGTGCTCTGATACCAAGTTTTTCACAACCCAAGCCTAGGGCCTGGGCAACCCGAAGGAATCCCAAACAAGCCTCTTAGCATATCAATCGCACATTATTGATCAAGGAAGCAAAATAACAACACAAGAGATATAATTAAGGGAATAGGGACTAAGGGGAGTCTTTGATAAGCATAAAATACTAAATATTCAAGCCCATAGCATAAGTACATCAATTATTCCAACAACACCTCTAACAGAGATTGTAACGGGGGCGAAGACGATTTTCAAGCTCACCCTCATAGCATCAACTGTTCAACATAATGAGATATCAAATACTAAGAGTATCATAGCTAGTGTCCCCGGACTTGAGGACTCACCAAAGCTTATCTTTTGAAATGCCAAAACTAGTCACGTGGAGGATGATCGAGAGGTGCTCTGGTTCCTGTGTAGTAACATCACATAGGCATTGAGTATGTGTTTGTATGTTTGAATGTACTAAGTATGTAGGATAAAATTCAACAAGACATAAGCCAACATAGTCAAAATGCATAATCATAATCAATAGATAAATATAATATCATTATGTCATGCATGATCAATGCTTGAAGTGAAACAAGCTAGTAAATCATATAGCTTGTGTAGAACATAATACATTGTGGGAAGAGACCATAATCATAGACAAAGCAACTATTACTTAGAATCCATGGCCTGTCATCCCCTTGGAAGGTGATTGAGGTATCCACCTCAACATGGTGGTATGGGCATGTCACCTCCCAACAAGATGGTTGAGGTATTTAACCTTAAACGTGGTAGCATGGGCGTGTCACCCCCCAACAAGGTGGTCGATGTATATACCCCTCAACTTGGTAGTATGGGCATGTCATCGCCCAACAAGGTGGTCGAGGTACCTACCCTTCAACATGGTTGTATGGGCTTGTCACCCCCCAATAAGGTGATTGAAGTATCTACTCCTTAACGTGGTAATATGGGAATGTCACCCCCCCAATAAGGTGGTCGAGGTATCTACCCCTCAACATGGAAGTATGGGCATGTCACACCCCAACAAGGTGGTTGAGGCATGTTACCCCCTCCCCCAATAAGTGATTGGGAATGTCACCCCCCAACAGGGTGTGGTCAACTTGTAACATTATAGATACTTTTCATGAATTCGAACCTACAATACTTTAATCATCATAAATTCACATTACTTATAAACTATGTAGTAGTTCATCAATAACTTAAGAATCCTTATCAAGATATTTTATCAAACATTTGGTAGGTGTGTAATGCTACTTCAAAATCATGCAATTCGAGAGTGGAGTAATATGAGAAAACTCAATGTAAATCAACCCACTAACACATAGTAAAACAGTTGTGTAAGATACCTTGAAATACATCATCAAGTCTCACAATGGATCATAAATTCATATCTCAAAACATGCATGATCTCAATAGACAAAACCAATTCATAGCATAAGCTTGAAGTAGATGGACAATGCGTAATCAATCAGTATTTCATAAAACCCCAACATAATTTATAATCAAAATCCATAACAAGAGATACTCATAGATGGTACAACTTGGAAACATGCAATTTCTATAGAAAAGAGAATTGGGATCCATGGATTAAAGGATCCAATAGATGAAACCCATATACCTCAAACTTGGGTTTCCTTAAGATGGGCTTGAAAAGAACTTGGAGCTTAAAACGAATCCTTGAGTTCCCAAGTTAGGCTTGAAATCCTTGAAGTTTGAATGAGATATTTGTGAAGACATGAAGGGATTTTGAGAGGATCTTGAGTGATAAAGGGTTGAAAAATGGCTAAGCATAGGTATTTCATTCATTAGTGGGCATGGGGTTGTGACTCCACTTGAGCTGAAATGAGAAACCAAGGAAAATAATACACTGGTCCCTGCCATTGGCGCGATGTGGTCCAGATGCGAACCACCATCCAACACTAATTCGCATCCCTGATGCGTCGCGGCCAGGTACGGATGACCACCGAAATAAAAAATTAGTGAAATTATTTTTTCACTACGGGTCCTCTAAAATTAGGGTTATATCCATTTCCCATTCAATTTCTCCCCTGATCGAGAATATGAAGTCATATTTTTTATATCATGCATGAATTTTGAGATATACGGAAATTACTATTATGGGCAATTCTGAAGCACATTTTAGGTGCATATTTGGGGCATTTCAACAAGAAGGCTAAGAAATCCAGCCATGAGGTTAGAAAAAAAGGGAGTCATAACAGGTTTTAGATAGGGCTAATACCCTCTTCTTCTAGTGCACCTGCGCCCTGAATCAAGGAATGATCAGAGGTCCTAGAATGTTGGAACCCATGGATCTCAGTCACAAGAAAGTGTGGCTCAAAGTTCATAGGGTAAACCACCATGTGGTAAGTGTGGTAAAATGCACTTGGGGAGATGTTGTGAGGGAAAGGATGTATGCTACAAGTGTGGCCAAGTAGGTCACTATCAGATGGATTATCCATAGTGGCTTGATAAGGTTCAATCTACTGCACCGGCCTTGCCAGCTAGAGGAACCCTGAGGGGTACTATGTTAGGCACAAATGGATGTAGAAGCTGTTTGTATGCCATGGGTAGTCATCAAGATCAAGAAATCTCCCCAGATGTTGTGACGGGTATAATTCGAGTCTCTCTTGATTGTTATGTTTTGATAGATCCTAATGCCACATTATCATTTGTAACTCCTTATGTGGAAAGTAGATTTGATAGACCCTCTGAGAGTCTTCTTGAACACTTTGATGTTTCTATTCTTGTGGGTGAGTCTGTTCTAGTTGAGAGAGTCTATGGAGTTTGTATAGTGTCTATCTATCATAGTGATACTATCATTGATTTGGCTAAGTTAGAGATGACTAATTTTGATGTGATTCTTGGCCTTGATTAGCTTCACTCTTGTTATGCCTCCATTGATTGTGGAGCCTAAATTGTTAATTTCCAATTCCTAAATGAACTTTTTCTTGAGTGGAAGGGTGATCCAGTTGCACTTAGGGGAAAGTTTATATCATACCTTAAGGCCAAAAAAATGATTTCCAAAGGTTGCATCTATCACCTCATGCGAGTTAAATCTAACGAGGTTGTGTTTCCTACTCTGTAGTCAGTCCCGATTGAGAATGAGTTTCCCAAAGTGTTTCCTGAGGATCTTCCTAGAGTTCCTCCTGATAAAGAGATTGACTTTGGGATTAATGTTCTTCTTGATACCCAGCCTATCTCAGTTCCACGTTATAGGATGGCTTCCACTAAGTAGAAAGAGTTGAAAGAAAAATTCAAAGATTTATTAGAGAAGGGCTTCATAAGGCCGACTATTTCTCCTTGGGATGCCCTATTCTATTCATGCAAAAGAAAGATGAGTCTCTTAGAATGTGTATCAACTACAAGCAACTAAAAAAGGTCTCCATAAAATACAAATACCCTCTTCCAAGGATAGATGATCTGTGTGACCAACTTCAGGATGCCTCTTGTTTCTCAAAGATAGACCTCAGATCTGGCTACCGTCAGTTGACAGTGAGGGAATGTGATATTCCAAAAATAACTTTTAGGACTAGATATGGCCATTTTGAGTTTTTGTCCTGTCAATTGGCATGACGAATGCACCTGCAGCCTTGATAGACTTGATGAATAGGGTATTCAAACAATATCTTGATACGTTCATGATTGTGTTCATCGACGACATTTTGTGTATTCAAGAGATGAGGAGGAGCATGCAAACCACCTCAGAGTTGTCCTCCAAAAACTTAAAGACCATGAGTTGTATGCAAAATTCTCATAATGTGAATTTTGGCTTAAGTTAGTGGCTTTCCTAGGCTTTGTTGTTTCGGGTGATGGTATTTGAGTGGATACCCAAAAGATTGAAGCAATTAAGAACTGGCCCAGACTGACCTCTCCAACTGACATAAGAAGTTTCTTGGGGTTGGCAAGCTACTACCACCAATTTGTTGATGGATTTGCTTCCTTATCGACACCATTGACTGAATTAACTCAGAAAAAGGTCAAGTTTCTGTGGTTCGATATGCATTGGAAAAGTTTCCAAGAGTTGACCTCGCCCGATGCGACAGAGGATTTTGTAATCTATTGTGACACTTCGAGAATTGGATTGGGATGTGTGCTGATGCAGAGAGGGAAGTTGATAGCCTATGCTTTTAGACAACTTAAGGTTCATGATCCGACCCATGATCATGCGTTGGCAGCGGTGGTGTTTGCACTTAAAATCTAGTGTCATTACTCGTATGGAGTGCATGTAGATGTGTTAACTGACCATAAGAGCTTGCAGTATGTCTTCAGTTAGAAAGAGCTCAACCTGCGACAGATGAGATGGTTGGAGTTACTCAAGGATTATAACATGAACATTCTCTAACATCCAGGTAAAGCTAACATAGTTGTTGATACTCTTATCAGGTTGTCAGTGGGTAGCATAGCCCATGTTGAGGAAGGAAAGAGGGAGCTAGATAAAGAAGTGCATTGGTTGACTCGATTGGGAGTTCCACTTGAAGGGAATAATGAGGGAGGAGTTAATATTCTGAATGTGTTTGCTTCATCCTTAGTTACAGAGGTGAAGAAAAAGCAAGACTAAGATCCTATCATACTTCAATTAAAGGAGCCTATCCATAAACAGAAAGTGATGGTCTTCTCCAAATAGGGAGATGGAGTGTTGAGATACCAGAGTAGATTGTCTGTTCCAGATGTTGATGGTGTTTGAGAGAATATCATTGCCAAAGCCTATAGTTCTAGCTATTCCATTCATCTTAGCTCTACCAGGATGTACCACGACTTGATAGAAGTCCATTGGTGTAGCGAAATGAAGAGGGATATTGGTGAGTTTGTTTCAAAGTGCCTGAATCGCTAGAACATTAAAGTTGAGCATCAAACACTATGTGGATTGGCCCAGAACATTGAGATTCCTGAGTGGAAGTAGGAGATGATCGATATGGACTTTATTACTAGTCTACTAAGATCTCAAAAGTAACATGATTCTATATGGGTGATTCTGGATAGGATGACCAAATTGACTCACTTCTTAGCAGTTAAGACAACTAACACTACGGAGGAGTATGCCAAGTTGTACATCCAAGAGATTGTGAGGTCGCATAGAGTTCCCTTGTCCATCATCTTAGACAGAGGAACTTAATTCACCTCTCAATTTTTGAGGTCGTTCCAGAAAGGATTGGGTACCAAAGTGAATTTGAGCACAACCTTTCATCCATAGATAGATAGTTAGGCAGAGCGTACAAATCAGAAATTAGAGGATATGTTAAGAGTCTATATTCTTGATTTCAAATGAAATTGGGATGATCACTTACTGTTGATTGAATTTTCATATAACAATAGTTATCATGCAAGCATTCAGATGGCTCCCTATGAAGCTTTGTATGGGAGGAGATGTAGATCACTAATGGGGTGATTCAATATTGGAGAAGCAGAGTTGATTGGGCCTGACCTTGTCCATCAATCAATGGAGAAGTTCAAGGTCATTAAAGAGAGGTTAAAGACTGCACAGAGTAGCTAGAAATCTTATACCTACGTAAGGAGAAGAGACTTTGAGTTCAAGGTAAATGATTGGGTATACTTGAAAGTGTCACCTATGAAGAGTGTCATGAGATTTAGTAAGAAGGGTAAATTGAGTCCTCGCTATATTGGTCCCTATCAGATGGTGAAGAGAATTAGGAAGGTTGCTTATGAGTTGGAGTTGCCTCCTGAGTTAGACACAATTCATCCTGTATTTCAGGTCTCGATGTTGAAGAAGTGCTTGGGAGATCTTACCTTGGTGATCCCTGTTGAGAGTAGTGGAGTGAAGGCTAGTTGTCCTACGAAGCAATTGACCAAATCTGCAATGCCCTGTAAAATTTTCAAAATACCCCTAGAGGAGAGATGTGCGCATAACGCGTCTTCCCATGGTTCGATGGTAAATCTAAGCCCATATTTGCGATAAGCATAGAAAATTAATCGGTGTAGTGGTTTTGGTTGATTTATAGAGCAACCGGATCAAAAGCAACTTTTTAGATGCGAAAATGCAAACCAATGTTGGTGTGCTACAGAGGCACGATGAACCTCCATTGTGGACCAACATTTATTTTTTAAAAAATATCCTATGAGATTCGAAAAACTAGTTCGGGGAATTGTTGGCGAAAAATTCCAAAAATTGACACGGTCTGCGTCGCGAACCCTAAAAATTGTGAGGGACATTCTAGACTTTTCCAAACACCTCCTGGACTTAATATATGATCATAATGGGTCGGTCTAAGCATAAAAATGGTTTCTTACCCATTCTTAAACCCTTCTAAGTCCTTGAAAAAGACCTAGGGCTAAAGAGAAGAGAAGAGGAGCAAGGAATTGAGGAGCTTGAAGGGAGTTCCTAGAGGTTGATTGTCCAAAGGTTCAATCCAGGTATGAAATGCTAAACTAAAGCATGGCATTGTTCTTCCATGTGCCGCATAGAGATCATAGAGGAGTTATGAGTACAATGAGTATTCATGCATGTTTTTTTTGAATATTTTCTTATGAATTATGTATATTACATGCATTTTTATGTATTGATGATCATTATAAACTGGTTTTGCTGATTTAATGTTTATACATGAATTATTGCATAAACCTTATTTAATATTTTATAAGTGCATGAATGAACCTAAGAAGGGAGTATAGAGCCTTAACTTGAATATTTCGATCGAAATTTTGATGTGAGTATGAGGTTGAGTTAATTGAGGTTGATGATCCTATCAGTCTTCATAATTGAGTTCTTGAGTTCTGCCTAAATGACTTCTTCTAAGTGATGATCTGAGTCCTTGAGTTCTTAAATGAGAATTCAGTTAATTGAGTTGAGCTAATGTCCCTGAAATCAATATGACTTTAGAGTTTGAGTTCATGAGTTAGTTACAACTTTCTGTGAGACTAATTGCGATAATGACTGCCTCTATGAGGATACTTGAGATGATGAGGAGGAGTCTTATGAGTATTAAGTCTTAAGAGGAGTATCGAGCACCGAAATAAGTAAGAGTGAGCATCATTTGCACTCATTACCTACCCCGGCCCAGCATAGGAGAGTATTGAATAATTATATCTCATAGTCACCTCAAGAGTTATAGTCCCTGAAATCAATAGACGACTAGTTGAGTTTAGATCCCTTGTGGATCATTTGTGTTCCTTATCGGGAGAGCACGAAACAACTATGGCAACATCAGCAGATTGTTGTACAATCACTTTCTCATAAGTGATTGTTTTCAGATAAGAGAAACTCCCATAAAGTTCACATATTGAGTATTCTAAGTCGAGATGAGATGAGATTAGTTGAGCTGAGTTCCTTTGAGATGAGTTTGATTTGATTGATAAGGTTTGATTGGTTGATTGGTCACTTGTCTACTCCTTATTCTTGCTTTAGGTAGACACTTAACATTCCGATTTGGTTAATATTCTGAGTTGATGTTGTTCCAAGGCTGGCGATTGGGTGGGTTGGGTCAAATTTGAATGGTTCAAAACAAGTCAAGATAATAAACGAGTCAAAACGGGTCAAGATAACAAACAGGTCAAGACCCAACCCAACCCAATCAGTCTTGAGTAAAAATAGGTTAGGTCAATACGGGTCAAGTAAAGGGTCAAAACCCAACCCACCTAACTTAACCCAATTTCCTCCTTTAACTTTCAACTGATACAGTGAATCTAATTCACTAACATTTATAAAAAAAAACATTTAATAATAATAATGATCAGACAAAAGCAACTACAGAATGCAATGTGTTGTAATGTAGTTTCTAGCATTCAAGAACTCAAGATAGAAGCAACAAAGAGAAATCAACCAAAAGACATTTCTTTTCCATTCTAATATACAAAACATTCAGATGGGAGTATTATTACTAAACATCTCCAAAAAAGAAAAAAAGCCAAAACTTGTAGCACATCCAAAACATACCATAATGGCATAAATACACTGATTATCACATAAGATTTATGAAATTCTAAACCAATATTCAACTAATATTTCTAAAATTCGTAGTAGCATTTCAAATAATCCCAAAACCAACTAAGAACAGAACCAACCACTAATTCCATTGGTCAAACCGAGCATCATCGTAAGGAAAAACAATTGCCACTTCATATATTAGCCATTTAGGACCATGTAGACAAGCTGTAAACAGGGGATAGAACAACAACCTAGCAGCACAACCCCATGTAGCCTTTCCAATACTTTTAAGAACATACACTGCAGTGAAACTTAGTAGAAGAGAAGAGAAATCATTTGAAAGAAACTTATAGAGAACAAGAAATAGTTGTTCTTTGACCCTTTCTCAGCTACAGAGCGTAAGAAATAACTTAGCATTGTATTGATTTCTATCTTCTGAAGACCCTTAGCAACGTGAATTAGCTAATTCAGCGAATTGCAAATAATACAACCCTTTCTCTATTCTCTCGATCAATTTCTGAAGACCTAGAGTGTAACACATTGGGTTGGGTTGGGTTTCAGCCCATTGGGTCACACCAACTTAACCCGATTTTAACCTAATATTTAATGGGTTTATTTGGTTTCAGCCCAATATTACCGATATTTATTTTCTCTATAGCCCAATCCATTCATATCTCTCTAGGTTGGGTTGTTTGGAGATGTTTTTGCCATCCCTATGCTGTTCTATATTATTCTACCTGTTCTTGTTTAATTCAACTATTTTATATACCTTATATTCTGCATGCTAATGCTACTTACCACTGCATCATTTCATGATGCAAATACAGGTATTAGAGATATTCAACAAGTGCATCGCTGAGGATCTGAGTTGTTTAGTTGATTTGGTGAGCCCCCTTACTTCAGAGAATTAATTACATTTGTTTCATCTTGCTTATTAGAGTTAAATATTTATTATCTTTATTTTTTATTTGAGGTAGCCATGGGTCTATCATTCGCACCACTTGATACTAATAGAGGCTTCATAGACTAGAGTTGAATGTTGACGTTGAGACTTGTTGAGCTAGATTCATTCTAACTCACCCATTTACTTATTATATTATTATGAGACTAGATGAGATATGCCCATTACTTTCCTTAGTCTTCCGCTAATTATCTTGAGTTATTTGATCGAATGAATGTGACGACGCCAAGTGGTTTGATTGGGGATTAGTAATAGTCTCTAGGTGTTGGCCACATCTAAGGTATTCTCCCGGGGTGTGACAAACTTGGCATCAGAGAACAGAGTTCAAGAGTCCTGGGAAGTCTATAAAGTCATGCCTAGTGGAGTTTTGTTTGTAGGTGTGTTGTCAACCACACTTTATAAGCAGGAGGCTATGGGACATTAGGAATTTTTACACTTCTTTCTTATTCAAAATTAGTCCGATAGAGTTAAACTCTAAGAAAGCTCTCTTCCTATTCGTGCTCTACATGTTTCAGAGCTGTGATCATGCCTCCAAGAAGAGTTGTTAGAGGAAAAGGGCATCCTGCTGGACTGAACACTAACCAACCTGAGCCCTAGGATCATAAAAAACACATAGGCCCAGCTATCCTTGCTGAGTAGCATGCACAAGCTGAAGTCTTGAATGATGAGCTCCGTAAGGCTATCCAGATATTGGCCCTGACTGTGATGGCACTGGTTGCTAGATAGGAAACAGGCAGGCAGGATGCTCCAACAACATCCAGGATACGTGAGTTCTTGAAGATGAACCCGCTTGAGTTCACAGGGTTTACACCCAATGAAGACCCAGAGAACTACATTGATGAGCTTGAGAAAGTGTTTAAGATGATGCATATGACTGATGTTGATAGAGTTGAACAAGTTTCCTGCCAGCTCAAGGGTGTTGCCAAACCGTGGTTCGACCATTGGAAGAAGGGTAAAGGAGGGGATGCTCTAGTTCTAATTTGGACAGTGTTTGAGGGAGCTTTCTTCAGACACTTCTTATCGAGAAAGTTGAGGGAGGCCAAGGTAAGAGAGTTCTTGAATTTTAAAACAGGGCTCCATGATTATGCAAGAGTATGGACTTATGTTGACCCAGCTACCCCATTATGCTTTGGATATGGTTACGGATATGAGAGGATGAATGGGGTTGTATGTTGATAGGTTGAACAGAGGGCTAAAGAAAGATAAGAGGGGAACTATGCTTGTGAGCGAGATAGGCATCAGAAGATTGATGACTTATGTGCAACAAGATGATGAGGAGAAACAATATGATAGAGAAGAGTTTAGGAGTAAGAGAGCTAAGACATCCAGCAATGAGGTTGGAAAGAAAGGGAATGGTAAAAGATTTCCAGCACCATCATCTGCTAGTGCTCTTATGCCCAAAACCATGAATGATCAAAGATGCCAAAATGTTGGGGCCCATGGATCCCAGTCACAAGATTGTGTGGCTCAAGGTTCACAGGGTAAATCACCATGTGGTAAGTGTGGCAGATTACACATGGGTAAATATCATGAGGGGAGTGATGCGTGCTTCTTGTGTGGTCATGGGCCATTTCTAGAGAGATTGTCCAAAGCAGGCTAACTGGACTGAATCTTCTGCACTAGGCCCGCAAGCCAGAGGAAATCAAAAAGGCACTACATCAGGCAAAAGCGGAGCTTTAAACCAATTGTACGCCATGGGTAGTCGCCAAGAGCAAGGGAACTCCCCAGATATTATAACAGGTATGATTTGAGCCTTTACTTACTTTTGATGTTATTCGTGAGAGAGAGACTTATTTTCTCTAACGAGTTTAATGTTAACACCTAAGAGCAAGATGTGAGGTCTTATACTACCCCGAGTAGAGATGTCATTCTAGAGCCAGAGTGATGATGATAGAAAGAAAAGGATGTAATAGTGAGAGTGATAGTTGATGGAGGCTTGTAGTTAGAGTTATATATCCATTAGGTTAGTAATTAGATGATGAGTCGATTGCCATTAGTTTGATGAAAGAGTGGTGAGAACCCTATGATTGTCATGATGAGGTGATAAATCAAGTGGAGCTCGAGTTTTCGATAGTGACTGAGTGATCATGATGAGACATCAATTCTTTTCTATCTCATTTGGTTCTTGTTCTTCAGTGATGTGATGCTCCATTCCCACTTGGCATATGACTTCCATGTCTATGGCCTAATCCCATGCACACCATGCTGATTACTATCCATATTGAGTTGTAAGGATGAAAAACGATGAACTCTTTCATTAGTTTTGATCTTACCCCATTGTTCTGAGACTTCCCAACCCTATATTGAGCGAGATATGACCTGAGTTTCACATTACGTATATTTTTGTGAACTCAGCATAAGTCTCGATAAATGAGGGAGATTGTACTTCATTATGAATGTTCTCAAATAAGATTTCTCGATTGAATCATCCTAATGATCTTCGTTCCAAGTTCTTTGAATGATCTTGTCTTTCCAGTCTTGATAGAAATGTTGATGAGAATAGAGGAGTGATGGTTAATGAGAGAGAGTGAGGGTTCTTTATTCTGATGTCATCTTATGCATGCTTTGACCTTTGATACACTATGCCATTGTTGATGGTAGGATTAGAGTGTCCAGTTTGAGACATATAATTGTGCTTATTTTGCATGAGGAGTAGTAGTTGGGGTTTCGCCAAAAAAAGGAGATAACGAGTTCCTTTATTCCCAAATAGTGATTTTGATAGTAGTAGGCAGAGAATGAGGGTAGGTGAGGAGGAAGAACGTAACCTTGTTATGACATTGGTGTTGTACTATGTCATGTAAGGATAAAGATCAGGAGGAGGGGATGGATGAGTCATTATGATATGCAATAGATAGATAAGAGTATGTTGGGGTGCCCTTGGGTAGGAGCTCATCAAATGATTGAGGTAGAAGTGCAACATAGGCTTAAAATTTTTTAGATACAGTTGAAGTGGTTGGAGTTATAGGCTTGACTGAGTGGTTGTTATTTGGCGAATGTTAATGATAGACTATTGAAGACTTCGTGACGAGGGTTTCAAGTAAGGATGGTGGGGTAGTGAACAGGACTAGTGATCTCTTAATAGAAGTCCCTATGGGATGATAGAACTTGACTATTGAGGGTTAGCCTTGTATAGATATGATCATCTTAGCAATAACACCTTGAGGCTTAGAAGCAGGCGTGAATGGAACCAGAGGATGTGGATGGGTAAGGAGTTGAATAGGACCTATACTCTTTAATTGATGGAGTAGAATGCCATAAAAGAGAGAACAATTAAGGTGGAGAATTGAGTTTGAGAATGCTTTGAGAGTCTTGTATATCAGGATGGTCCCCTTTCTCTATTAGAGTTGATGACTTCCTTCTTGAGTTCAGACAACCAATTGACGAAGTGTTTAAGCAATTCGAACAAATTAAGTTTTTGACGTGCCATTCATACTTAATGGTGAAGATGTTTAAGATAGCATCTCTACTCTAGATCTAAAACGAATTGCCTATTCTGAGTTGATGTATCTATTCCTAAGTATCGGTAAAGCTTATTGATGTTGATGAGAAGTTGAGAGTTGGAGCTATGAAGTGAGTATTGAGATGAGTCTTGAGTCTATTCATGCCTTGAGATCTACCTTTACTCATCATTCGAGGGCGAATGATTATAAATGGGGAGGTGATATAATGCCCTATAAAATTTATAAAGTACCCTAGAGGAGAGATGTGCATATAATGCATCTTCCCATGCTCCAATGGCATATCTGAGACCAGATTTATGGTCGGTGTGAAAAATTAAGCGGGAAAGTGGTCTTGATTGATTTTAGAGCAACTAGATCAAAATATATTTTTCTGATGCAAAAAATATTGAACCAGTGTTTGTGTACTCCAGAGGCGCGACGCACCTCCATCATGGACAAACACTTTTTTTGAAAAAAAAAAATCTATGGGATCTGGAGAATGTGTTCGGACAATTTTTGACGAAAAAATGAAAAATTGACATTGTTTGTGTCGCGAACCCCATGTCCCTAAATGAAATTTTTTTCAAATTTTTTTACGGCATTCTAGTCCTTTCTAAGACCCTTTCGGACTAAATATAGGATCAAAGTGGGTCATTTTAATTGGTTTTTTAACCCATTCTTTATCCCTTCTAAGTCCTTGAAAAATACATAGGGCTAAAAAGAAGAGAAGAAGAGTGAGGAATTAAGGAGTTCGAAGAGAGTTCCTTGAGGTTGATTGTCTAAAGTTTTAATCCAGGTATGTAAGGCTAAACTAAAGCGTGAGATTGTTCTTCCATATGCCCCACAGATGGTCATAGAGGAGCTGTGAATATAATGAGTCTTCATGCATATTTTCTTGAATATTTTCTTATGAATTATATATATTACATGTATTTTCATGTGTTGATTATCATTACAAACTTATTTTACTAATTTAATGATTTTACATAAATTATGGCATAAACCCTATTTATTATTTTATAAGTGCATGAATGAACCTAGGGATAGAGTCTAGAGGCTTAACTTGAGTATTTTGATTGTGATCTTGATGTGAGTATGAAGTTGAGTTAAATGAAGTTGATGACCCTATGAGTCTTCATAATTGAGTTCTTGAGTTCTGTCTAAATGACTTCTTCTAAGTGATGATCTGAGTCCTTGAGTTCTTAAATGAGAATTGAGTTAATTCAGTTGAGTTAAAGTCCTTAAAATCAACAGAAGACTTTAGAGTTTGAGTTCATGAGTTAATTTGAAGTATCCATGAGACTAATGAGATAATGAGGGCCTCTATGAGGCTACTTGAGATGATGTGGAGGATTCTTATGAGCATTGAGTCTTGAGAGGAGTATCAAGCACAGAAATGAGAAAGAGTGAGTCCCACTTACACTCATTACCTATGTCGGCCTAGTGTAGGAGAGGATTGAACCATTACATCTTATGTTCCCCTCTCGAGTTACATTCCCTAACATCAATAGATGACTGGTTAAGTTTAGATCCCTTGTGGATCAAATGCGCTCCTTACTGGGTGAGTATGGAACAGTTATGGCAACATCAGCAGGATTGTTGTACTGTAACTGGCTCATAAGTGATTGTTGTCGGATAAAAGAAACTCCCAAAAAGTTCTTTTAATGACTCGGTCAATGTACGATTTATCGGAGCTTGAAAATATCATTTTTGGCAAAATTTGGACAAACACGGCCCGTGTGGCCTCCAGTGAAGTGATCTTTGCCTTAATTTTGAGTGTGTGGCCTTGGTGTGGAGTTTTGGACTAGGACATATCACCCTTGGACCCCCACACGGGTCATGTGACACTTCACAGACCATATGGATGGCCGTGTGATGGGCTTGATCTTGAAACACCCATGTTTGGAGCGAAGTGTGGTCATACGGCCTCCTTTACTGGCCGTGTGATGGCTCATGAGCCGTGTGGCCCTTTTCAGATTAAATTTCATAAATAATTTCTAAGTATGAGATCTTCAAGTTGAAGCTAAGCTCACTTTCAAACGCTCAATTCTAGCATATCTATTTTGTTTAAGGCCATCATCGGTCACCTACATCAAGCCAATGTCAAAGGAATTCCATGGGCTAAGTTTTAATAAGAACCGATGGAAGGGTCAACTTTAAATGGTCATATCTCATAGAAAAATGTGAACTGAGTGGACCACCACCTATCCAATTATAGCTCTTTGAATTATCTTTCCAACGCATTTAGTTTCACCTCATTTAGAGTTCAGATGAAAAGTTATGCCAATTTTCATAAAGCTCATCTGTGCAGTGTTTTCTGAAATTTGCCTAAGTGAAGCTATACGGGAAGGTTTTACAGTCCGTGAAACCTTGTATGGACCGTGAGACCTCTTCATGGACCCCTGGCAAGGAATATGATTTTTTCTTCATTAATGGTATTTTTGTAATTGTGGCTTCTCCTAAGGTCTTTTTTGACTTCCTAAGCTATCTTAAGACCTCCAAATGACCTAAACCCTATTCCTAACATTCAAACTTCACTCCTCACATTTTAAACTCTCTCAAATTTCCTATCAAGAACTCTTGTTGAATTCAAGCTTGGGGATCAAAGCAAACACCATTCTTCTTCAAATTTCTCTTGGGAATTCTTCATTGCATCTAGGTGTGTGGTTTGATCTTTGGTTCCTTCCAACCAAAGAAACCTAAATCTTTTCAATCAATTTTCATAAATTTAAGCTCTCTTTGAATATGGGTTTTCACTATTTGGATTTATTAAATGAAATTGATGTATGGGTTGTACATATTTGATGATTTTAAGTTACTTTAAGCCCTATTACGATGATTTACTTTGGGTTTATGAACTTATGGATATGCATGTCCCATTTCAATCTTATTTATGCATGGGTGATTATATTATGAATTTATATATAGATTTAATTATGCTTTCACTTGAATTTCATATTATATTGTTGATTTTAGATTGAATCTCAATTACTCATGTTATCCTCACATTATTCATAGCATATGCATTCATAGACATGATATATTTATGAAAATTATGAAGTGGGTTAAGTCCAATAATTTTTTATTATATGATTTTGATATGATATTGGTTACGACAAGAACGTGATCACATACATGTCTATGATAATGACTCTTTGAGAATTAGGTGTTTGTACCATTATGTATGTATGAATGAGTTATTCCTATGCATGAGTTTTATGACTGTGAACTATGTTTTGGCATTTGAGCCCAAGTATGAATTATTATGAATGGTGTTTGGCTTCTAAGCCTAAAATTGCATTAAAATGATTTGGAAATGACTATTGCCTTTTTTGCAAGAATTTATAACTACGTATATTATAAGTATTCTTGTGGGATGATGGCTTAGCACCAAAGGAATGAGGGCCCTCTATTTTTCCTTGAACTATGTGGTAACATAGGTTATGAGAATCCTATCCGAAATGGGATGTGTTTCCATAAGGAAGGTTGCTTCATACGAAATGTGATGGGTTCTGCAAGGTCAAGTATAATATGATATGATAAGCTATATGTGAAAATCCTATCCAAAATGGGATGTGTTCCCATAAGAAAAGTTGCTTCATATGAAATGGAACGTGTTCCTATAAGGTGAAGTATGTTTTACCTTTGGCAAGTATACCATGTCTTTACCAATAAGGGGTTTTCATCTGGATTCCTAGTAACAACTCACTTGGTCTTACTCATGTCGGTTGACGTTAAATCCCCACTATATATATGAACATCATTTGAATTTCATGCATCATGAGTTTCATAGCATCTTGTTATTACATTCCTTGCTATAAATCTCTTTCTATATTATGTACCTTTACCATCTAATATTGTATGCTGGTATTGGTAAGTTACATGCATTGCACCCCACATACTTAGTACATTCAAACATACTATTGCATACTTTTTCCTACATGATCTCACCATGCAGGGACCAGAGACTACTTTCATCTATCGTTGGACGACTAGAGTTTATTAGAGGTACTTATTATGGTGAGTCCTATCTTCCAAGGACAAGCCACCATTCCTCTACCTTTAGTACCTTTGTTTATATTATTTACTTTAAGGGTGAGCTCGGGGTGTGTCTTGGCCCCCTTCCCATCTTATGACTAGAGGCATTGTTGAAAATCTTGTAGACTTTTGTACGAATATTTTCTATATGTCGTATTTGGAGTTTACAATTAAGGTTATCCATTGGATATGGCTATTGTTGTTTGACTATGATAATTATTATAAGTATGTATGTCTTGATGTGAAAATGTGGAAGATCCTAAGTCCTGAATTTCCCTCATAGAGTGAGTCATACTTACCCATCCCTTAGTCTTTATGTGCTATATTCATGTTATTCCCTTTCCCTATGATATCCCCATAGTGTGAGTCCTACTTTCCCATCCCTTAGAACTATGTGGTTACTATTTGTATACGCTTCTAAACCGATGATGTGAATATGGATACTTTGAGTCTTGTTAGGGGACTCTCGGGTTCCCATTCTCCATGTCATCCTAGACCCTAGGTTTGGGTCGTGCCAGAGATAGTATCAGAATACTAGGTTTATAAATGGTCCTCGGAGTTCATAATACCGCGTCAAGTAATGTCTTATTCATGGGTGTGAAGCGTTCCACAATTAAGGGTAGGAAGCTATGAGGCATTTTAGGAGATGTTTCACTTTTCATGATTCATATCATGCCACGGTCCGTAACCTAAGGTTTCCTATCTCTATCCTTCCCTACGAAATAGGCAGAGTTACTATGGGCTCGTAATGCAATCCTGGCAGGGAAGATGTTGTAGTTGATCTTATCGATCAGGTCAAAGGGAGTTGGGGGAGGATATGCATTGTTTGGCAAGCTTGCTTCTCCAGACATTCGAAGAGTTCTTGGGTTGATTGATTATGATGGAAGGTTTATTGGAGGTTTCTCATCTATTGCATCTCCATTGACCAAGTTGACTCAAAAGAAGGGCAAGTTTGCATGGTCGGATGACTGTGAAAAAAATTTTTAGACATTAGGAGATCGGCTTACATCGGCTCCTATTTTAACTTTATCGGATGGCTTAGATAGGTTGGTACTGTGTTGGGATGCTTCTCAGATTGGGTTGGGTTGTGTACTTATCTGACATGTTAAGGTGATGGCTTGTGCGTCAAGATAATTAAAGTTGCATGAGCATAATTACCTGACTCATAATCTTGAGTTAGCATTGGTGGTATTGGCTTTGAAAATTTGGAGACGCTATTTGTATGGGGTGCATGTTGATGTTTTCGCTGACCACAAGAATTCGCAATATGTGTTCACTCAAAAGGATCTTGACTTGAGGCAAAGAAGATGGTTGGAACCCTTTAAGGACTATGACATAAGTGTACAATATCATCCTCGCAAGGAAAATATGGTATTCGACACTCTTAGTAGATTATCTATGGGAAGTGTGGCTTATATTGAGGGAGAGAAAAGGGAGTTAGCTAAAGATGTTCACCATTTGGCTAGATTGGTGTTAGGTTAGCTTACTCTAATGACGACAGAATCCATGTTCAAAATAGGGTCGAATCCTTGGTGACTCTTGACGTAAAGGCAAAGTAAGATCTAGATCCATCATTCATTGAGTTGAAGAATCTGATCTCCGAAAAGAAGATAGTGTTTTTCTCCCCAGGGGGAGATGGTGTAATTAGGTACCAAGATCAATTGTGTAATTTGGATGTCGATGGTCGTAGAGATGTGATCATGGTTGAGGCTCACAACTCTTTTTATTCTATACATTCGGGATCAACTAAGATGTATCGGTATTCAACGAAAAGGTATTGGTGACATGGTCTTATAAATGACATAGGAGATTTGCATTTGAATGCTATAATTACCAACAAATGAAGATGGGACATCAAAGGCCCGATTATTTGGCCCAAAACTTACGAATTCCTACTTGAAATAAGAGAAAGAGAATGTAGACTTTGTAAATTGAGTTTCCCCCTAACGGAAGAAAATTGACTCCATGTGGGTAATTGTTAGAAAATTAGCCAAATTGACTCACTTCATATCGGTTGAGACTACTTTCAATGTTGAGGACAATTCAAACTTTGGGGGACACGTTGATGTCTTGTATGTTGGAATTCAAGGTTAATTGGGGTGGTCATCTACCGTTGATGGAGTTTGCTTACAAAAATAGCTTTCATGCTTGCATTAGTATGTCATCGTTAGGGGATTTTTATGGTAGAAGGTATAGGTCTTTGGTGGGATGGTTTGGGTTAGATGAGATGACTTCTATAGTCCTGGATTTAGTGTTGGAGGCTTTGGAAAGAATGGAATTAGTTAGGGAAAAGTTGAAGATATTTCGAAGACATCAAAAGCATTATTTGAATGTTGAAAAGAGGGATCATGAGTCTCATATTGGTGATTGGGTGTATGTGAAGGTCTCACCTAGGAAAAGTGTGATGCATTTTGGAAAGGAGGACATGTTAATTTCTCGATATGTAGGCCCTTATGAGATTGTTGAGTGGTTTGGGAATATGGCCTATGGATTAGAATTACACTCTGGATCGAGTTCTATTCATTCAGTTTTCTATGTGTCTCAGTTTAGGGAGGGAGTTAGTGATACTAGTGTTATTGTGCCTTCGGAAGGAGTTGAGGCTGAGGAGAAATTGCTTTATGGGGACGTTCCGGTTGATATCTTTGATGAACAGTGAGGAGGCTTTGCACCAAAGATCAAAATATTGAAGGTGCGATGTGGGAAATGGAATCAAGTATGATGCGGCTATACCTATATCCTTTCCAATCTACTCAAGCCTATGGTATTAGGTTCCTCCTACTCTCACTGGCCCTAATTCATTCACTCTTGAGTGTCATGACATGACATGCATGCATGTTGTCACGACTCAAGCCTAGGTCCTAAAAATGACACAGCGGAGGGGGAAGCCGAGAAGCCCCAAATAAGCCTCTAAACTTATCATTACACTTCATTGGTCGCAGAAGCATATAAATACATAAAGAGTAAGAATAGGGGCAAAAGGGACTAAGGGGAAAGCTTGCATAACATCATAATCAAGAGACAAAAATTCAAAGCTCATATCATAGATACATTGTATGTCCAACAAACACCTCTATTACATAGATAAGAGCGGCGGACAAGACAAAGCAAGTAGGCTCACCCTCATATTCAAAAGAGCATATAAAGAAGGGTGTATCAATATATAATAAGAGAAACATAGGTAAATGTCCCCGAAATGGAGGACTCACCAACTAGCATGAGTAGTCCGAACTAGCCACATAGAGGAAGCGGATGATCAACTTGGGCTCTTGTTCCTACATGGTGATATCATCTAAGCAAGAGTATGCGTTAGTACGTTTGAATGTACTAATATATAGGATGTAATGAAACAAGAGATAGGCATCATAATAAAAATGCATAGCAATAGACAATAGGCATAATATAACAATATGATATGTATGATCAATGCTTAAGTAAAACATGCTTAAGTAACTCATGCTTCGATAGGATATCATATGTGTAGATGAAACCAAGCTAGATTTCCAAAGTACAAATCCCTTGGTAGGTTAATGATGATCTCACCCATCACCCTGGTGCGTAAGGTACAAACCCCTCAACTAGGTTAGTGGCAATCTCACCTACCACTCGGTACAAACCCCTCAACCAGGCTATAGGTAATCACCCCTACCACCCTGTTGTGTGAGGTACAAACCCCTCAACTAGGTTAACCGAGCTCCTAGTCCCCTTGGATCAGGCATGGTCTAATATAACACTTTATATAGAATATATCATATCCACAAGCTACTTTCATCATTATATGGTCATTCATATCATATCTATTGCTTTAGACCTTCAATTCATCAGGAAACCACATCCGGATATTTTATCAAATACTTAGAGGGCGTGTAGTTCTAGTGTAAAACCATGCAATTCAAGAGTGAAATCATGCTAGTAAATTCAATGTAGAAGTTTCAATAGATACTTGGTAACAACCTAGCAATAAGAATCAAAAACCTTCACCAATCCTTTCAATAGATCTTAGATTCATAGCTTAAAACGTGTTGAAACAGTCACAATTTCATATGCTTAAACATAGTGTGCAGTGATTTTCGTAATAATCAAGACCTATGAATAAATCACCTTTAAATCACATAATTTGTACGAAAAGGGAGATTGAGAATCATGGGTGAAAGGAACCAATGAAATAAATCCACATACTTAGGTTGGAGATGAACTTGGTGAAGATTGGAGGTGGGGAATTGAAACTTGAAGAAAAACCTTGAAGGAAATCCTTAGATCCGAAAGAGGTTTTGAGACTTGAATTTAGGAGTGAAAATATAGTTAAGTGTTTGAGTGAGTATTGGGGAATGTTTAGGATGATATGAGGGTGAAATATAGCTAACTATAGGCATTTACACATTTGGGAACACTTAGGACAAAAACTTAAAAGTCTTGGACCGAAGTCAAAATTGGCAGAATTTTAACACCAGTGTGCACCTTTGGAGCATCGCGGCAGGGGTGCGAAAAGCTCACTGGAATTTGACATTTGGAAAATCAAAATTTCTAATCATTTGATCTATGATTAGGGTTTAGACCCTTTTCCCCCGAATTTTTACCTCTTGAAAAAGAATATGAAGTCGAATTTTTGATATCGCGCATGAATTTTGAGATAAATGGAAATTACGATTCTAGGCACTTTCGAGGCACATTTTCGGGCACCTTTTAGGGTCATTTCAATGTATCCCCTTTAGGAATATTCCTCCCCATATGTGAAAGAGACTTACAAGACAAGAGTGATCATACACAAAAATCAGGCTGAGCAAGAATGCAACATTACATTTATATACCATTTTCAAAATCTCAACATAAGTGTAATATCATCACCAATTTGCCAACTAAAACATGAATGCATATGAATGATATAGGGGCTGAAATATAAGACTTGAAATCATATTGGGGGACATAGAATTAGTACCTTAGGCTTGAGTGGAATGGAAAAGATAAGGGTATCACTTTTGCATGTCCGCTTTAGCCTCCCATGTAGCACTTTGGACTTATTGGTTCCTCCAAAGGACCTTAACGAATTCCACCTCCTTGTTCCTCAATCTCTTCACTTGCCTATACAAAATTTGAACCGGAACCTCCTCATAAGTCAAGTTACCCTCAACAACCCCCACAACATCAAGAGGCACAATTATTGGGATCACCTGCACATTTCCTCAACATATAGACATGAAATACCAGATGAACCAATTCCATCTTACTAGGTAACTTCAACTCAAACCTACCTTGCCAACCCTCCTATGACCTCATAAGGACTTGCATATCTTGGGCTCAACTTGCCCTGCTTGCCAAAACGGACCACACCCTTCATGGGTGAAACCTTTAGGTAAACCCAATCACCAACTTTGAATTCAAGATCTCTTCTTCTCACATCGACATAGAATTTTTGATGACTTTGGGCCATCTTCAACCTTTCCTTAATCATCCTAAACTTCTCAATAGCCTCCATAACCAGATCTAGTCCCAACAAAGCTATCTCACAAACCTCAAACAACCCAACCGGTGATCTACTGCACCTACCATAAAGAGCCTCAAATGGAGTCATACTGATGCTAGAATGATAGCTATTGTTGTAGGCAAACTCAATCAATGGAAGATGATCATCTGAACTATCTCTAAGATCCAAAACACATGCTCTAGGCATATCCTCAAGGGTTTGGATGGTCCTCTCGGCTTGGCCATCTGTTTGAGGGTAGAAGGTCGTAGAAAGCTTAACTCTAGTACCAAGACACCTTTGGAAATATCTCCAAAAATGTGAAGTAAATTGTGCCCCATGATCTGATATGATAGACAAAGGAACCCTATGCCACCTTACAATTGCCTAATCTTCAGCTCCAAATATGGTCTTAACCGATAGAAAGTGTCGATTTTGTCATCCTATCAACCACAACCCAAATCAAATCAAAACTCTTTCTAGTGTTAGGAATCCAACCAAAAAATCCATATCTCCTCCAACTTCCAAATAGGAAGCTCAACGTCTTGGGTTAGGCCACCCAGCCTTTGATGTTAGACTTTGACTCGTTGACAATTATGGCAACCGAGGACGAATTTGGCAATGTCCCACTTCATGCCTCACCACCAATATACATCCCTCAAGTCTCTATACATTTTAGTGGAACTGGGGTCAATACAATAAGAAGAATTATGGGCCTCATCAAGGATTTTCTCCCTCAAACCATCGACACAAGGCACACACAATCTACCTTAGTACCTAAGGGCACCATCTCCCCCTTGGGAGAAAACCTGTACTTTGGCCTCTTTCACCAAGGCCTTCAAGTCAAGCAAGGAGGAGTCAAGATCTTGTTTTACTATCACCTCATCAACCAATGAGGATTTAGACCCATCATCAACAACAACACCATCATCACCAACCTCTTCCAACCTAACCCCCAATCTAGCAAATTGATTCACCTCCCTAGCCATTTCCTTATCACCCACATCAACATGAGCTAGGCTACCCATAGAAACCCTACTCAAAGCATCCGCAACAACATCTGCCATACCCAGATGGTAATGCACACTCATATCATAGTCTTTAAGAAGTTCTAACCTTCTCCTTTGCCTTAAGTTGTGATATTTTTAAGTGAAGACAAATTAGAGGCTCTTAAGATAGATGAACACATCAACATGCACCCCATACAGGTAGTGATGCCAAATCTTTAATGCAAACACAATGATGGCTAACTCTAGATCATAAATAGGGTAGTTCCTTTCACGTACCTTGAGTTTCCTAGAGGCATAATCTATGACCTTACCATTTTGCATCAACACACAACCCAAACCAACCCGGGAAGTATCACAATACACCCAAAATCCCTCTAGCCCATCCAGTAGTGACAATATAGGAGCGGACACAAGATTGTCTTTTAATGTATGGAAGCTCTTCTCACACTCATCGGTCCACACAAATTTAACCTTCTTTTGTGTCAATTTTGTCATAGGGGAAGCAAAGGAGGAGAACCCATTCACAAACCTTCTATAATAAACCATTAGGCCCATGAAGCTCCTGATATCCGATAGGGTCAATGGTTTAGGCCAATTTCTAATCACATCGGTCTTCTTCGGATCAACCTTAATACCATCCCCCGATACCACATGACCCAAGAATACAACCTCCTTCAACCAAAATTCATATTTTCATACTTAGCATACAATTTCTCCTCACTCAATCTTTGCAATACAATCCTCAAATTACCCATATGCGCCTCCGTACTATGTGAATAGATCAATATATCATCAATGAAGACCACAACAAAGGAATCAAGGTAGAATTTGAAGATCCTATTCATAAGGTCTGTGAAGATGGCTAGTGCATTGGTCAACCCAAAACACATCACAACAAACTCATAATGCCCCCATATCTAGTCCGAAAAGCTGTCTTGGGAATATCACACTCCCTCACCTTAACTTTATGATACCCGAACCGAAGATAAATCTTAGAGAAATAGCTAGCCCCTTGCAATTGGTCAAAAAATCATCAATTCTTGGAAGAGGATACCTATTCTTCATAGTAACCCTATTGAGTTGTCAGTAGTTAATACATATCTTAAGGGATCCATCCTTCTTTTTCACAAACAACACCAGAGCACCCCAAGGTGATTGTCTAGGTCTAATAAATCCCTTCTGCAACAAGTCCCCTAATTGTTCCTTCAAACCTTTAAACTACATCGGAGCAATACTGTAAGGGTTAATAGAAATAGGTTGAATATCAGGAAGGAGGTCTATGCCAAATTCTATTTCCCTTTTAGGTGAAACACCGGGAAGGCCATCTGGGAAGACATTAAGAAACTCATTAACAATCAGGACCGACTCTATAGGCGGGACTTCAGACTCCACATCCTTAACCTTCACAAGATGGTAAAGATACCCCTTAGAGATCAACTTACCAACCTTAATGCAAAAGATGAATCTATCCTTGACCACCACATCTTGACTTTCCACTCAAGGATGGCTTCATATTGAACTTGAAATTTGACCCTACGGGTTCTACAATCAATAGAAGTATAGTAGGCATGCCAAGAATGACATCAAAATCATCCATGTCTAATTCAACAAGATCACAAGGTAACAATTTATCCAAAATGTAAATTTAACAACTTCTGCAACAATAGATGTAACAATAGGAGTAAACACTTCATATGACTTATGCAACAACTTGGGGTGACAAATGAAAGAGTGGCACCCCAATCAATCAAAGCATATACATCAAAGTCAATGATTTTCAACATAGAGGTCACAATATCGGGAACCTCGCCAACCCCTTGCCTCCCATGTACAGCATAAAACTTGTTGTGTCTTGAGGCATCACCTTGATAACCACCCCTACCCAATGGAACCGCATTTGCACCTCGACCCTTGCACCGATTTCTTGGACAATCTGATTTTTTGTGACCAAGCTCCCCACATTCAAAGCATGCATTAGTAACTCTCTAACATGGACCCCTATGACCCCCTTCACATTTAGGACACAAATCAATAGGAGCCACACCATTAAGGCCCAGGGAGGTCAATGGTGAACCGCCTATTAGTAGTGTGAGAAGACCCTTGGCCTTGATGGAGTCGGCCACCCCTTTGGAACTTACCCTCAAAATAGGTCCTCTTGGCCTCATGATCTCTTCTCTTCCTCAATTTCCCCTCCTATATTTTTTCGGCATATGTCATCAACGAACACAAGGCCATGTCACCAATTAGCAAAGCGGACTGGCACTCTTCACTCACCAAATCGGGGACCCCCATCATAAACTTGTTCATCCTAGATCTAGGAATGTCCACCAAATGAGGAGCATACTTTTATAGTTGATTGATCTTGAGGTCATACTCCCGCACACTCATAGATCCTTGCTTCAAATTCATAAACTCTACCAACTTAGCTTTGCTAAGCTCAAGAGGAAAAAACCAATTAAGGAAAGCCAATTTGAACTCCTCCCAAAGAACAACATTACCATTTTCCTTCTCCCCCTTCCATTGATCATACCATATTTGGGCTATCCCTTTGAGTTGATACACCGCCAAGTTTGCCTTTTCATTTGGCCGAACGCCCATGATAACCAAAATCTTATAGACCTCATCAATGAACTCTTGTGGATCTTCATCCACTTTTGACCCATAGAACACCAGAGGGTTCATCCTTATGAAGTCCCTCACCGTAGCTCCCAGAGTAGTAGCTTAAGAAACTTGGGCCACTTGGTTGACTTGACTGGCCACAACTAGGTCAAGCATAGTAAGGGCTTCCTAGAGCTCACCATTGTTAGGTTGCTCTTTGGGAGTTTGGGCGCTTCATTGTCGAGTGTTAGGCATGACCTAGCATAGCAAAGAACAATTGCTGGGGGAAAAACTTACTACAACTCTATAGCATGACTTAGAACATGAAAAAGATAAAACATTTCGTAAACATCTCATAGCCTTCTATTCATAGTCATGGCGCGCTTCACAACTATGAATAGGACTCTAATCGATGTGGTGTGTTGGACTCCGCGGATCTATCAACCTAATGCTCTGATACCAAGTTTGTCACGACCCAAACCTAGGGACTAGATGTGACACGGCGAATGGGGAAATTAAAGGAACCCCAGTCAAGCCTCTTAACTTTTCATTTCACATCAATGGTCACGAAAGCATATAAAACATTAAAGAGCAAGAATAGGGGAAAAGGGGCTAAGGGAAAAGCTTGCACAATATCATAGTCAACAGATAAGAGTCAAAGTCATATCATAGATACATAACATGTCCAACAAACACCTCTAATACTTAGATAAGAGTGGGGGCCAAGACAAGCAACCGGGCTCACCCTCAAAGTCAAAATAGGCAATAAAGAAGAATGTCTCAATACATAATAAGAGCGACTGAACTAGCCACGTGGAGGAGGTGGGTGATCAGCTTGGGCACCGATTTCTATATGGTGATATCATGTACGTAAGAGCATGAGTTAGAACGTTTGAATGTACTAAGTATGCAAGATGCAATGCAACAAGAGATAGACATCATAATCAAAATGCATAACAATAGGCAATAGACATCATACAACAATATGGCATGTATGATCAATGCTTAAGTAAAATATTCTTAAGAAACTCATGCTTATATAGGATAGCATATGTGTAGAAAAGAGAAATCTAGATTTCCAAGGTACAAACCCCTTGGTAGGTTGGTGATGATGCCGCCCCATCACCCAGGTGCCAAGATACAAACCCCTTGATAGGTTACCAAGGTACAAATGCCATTAATAGGTTAGTGATGATGTTTCCCCATCACCCTGGTGCCAAGGTACAAACCTCTTGATAGGTTACCAAGGTACAAACCCATTGATAGGTTAAAGGATGGTCACACCCTACCTCCCATGGTGATTGAGGCATACCCCTCAATTGGCTATGGCCAATGCAACACTATATAGAGAGATATCATATACATACTTTCCTTTTATCATCATCATAACGTCAGATATATACTGTTCTTTCATCATGATAATATCATTCATAACATAAGACATGCTTTGGACCTTCAATTCCTCAAGAAACCATGACCAGACATTTTATCAAACACTTGGCAGGTATGTAATGGGGGTATAAAACCATGCCATTTAGAGATAACTTCATGCAATAAAATTCATTGTCAAACTATCAATACAAACCTTGTAATACCCTCAAGCAATATACATCACAACCCATCATCAAATCTTACAATAGATCCAAGATATATAGCTCACAGCATAGCAAAATAGTCACAACTTTACATAGTTTTAACATAGTTTATAGATATGTTTATACTAGTAAATCTATTAGTAAAATCAACTTTTAATCATGCGAATTTAGTAAAAAGGAGGTTAGGGAACTATGGGTGAAAGGACCAAATGCTTGAAACCCACGTACCTTAGGTCTAGAGTTACTTAGAATTGAGACTGGAAGAATGGAGGCTTAGAGATGATCTTGGAATCCAATCTTGTTCTTGGGCTTCGTTGAAATTGAATTGGGGCTTCATGGAGGCTTTTGAGAGAATTGAGAGTGTATTTGAGATGAGAGTAATGAGTTTGATCCTTTGGAATATTATTTAGGTCTTTTGGGATGGTTAAGATACATTGGAAGTCTAAAAAGGGCAAACGAAAATGTCATTAGTGAACGGATGGAAATTTTGGCAAACTGCAGCCTCAATGGAGGCTTGACTGGTCATGTGGCACTCCATAGGTCATGTGGAGTTGCCGTGAGATAAGATTTAGATAGAATAATGGAATTGGAACACTTGAGAAAAAGTTAGCATCGACGTTAATTTTACAGACCACTTCACGGGCCGTGTGGTGCTTCACGGTCCGTTTAGTGGTCTATTACACCACACTTAGTGCACAAAATTAGACCAGCCCATTCATGCCCAGGTTCCATGGGTATTCACCCTCCACACACCCTGTCAACAGTGCCTGTGGCACCACCCTTAGCCACATTTTCCCCAAGTCCAACAAGGTTCCTTTGGCACACCTTTTGGCCGTCCACACAGTCAGTGGCGAGCCACACAACCCATTCCAGTGACCGTGTCATCTTCCTTAGTTCCAAATATGGATTTTTCCAAACACTGCTGCCCCAAATGGCCCGTCAAATGCCATACTGGCCTTCAACCTATCCGTTTGACACCACTACACAAGAGGGTCTCATGAAAACGATCAAAACTCCTTCATCCGACATCGGAATGAGGTGAAACCAAGTGCGTTGCAAAGCTAATTCAAAGGGATTGTCATTCCTCAGGACAAAAATGGCCTTTTACAACCACAATAAATCCTAATGTCCCATCTAATGCAACACTGCCTGTGTGACATCACTGCACAGGAGGGTCTCACAAAAAGGGTCATAAATCCATCATCCGACCTCGGAATGAGGTGAAGCCAAGTGAATTGGAAAGCTACTAAAAATCCTTTCATTTGACCTATCATGGGCCACCCAATTCCAAATGTGCTAAAAGTTATGCTTGTTTAAAATTGAACCTTGCATGAACGATCACCCAAAACTCAACTCTTTGGGAAGTCTTGAACTCGTTTAGGTACTAGGAGTCTCCAATGAACCTCATACACACCAAACCTAACCAAATGAGGCTTGAAACATAGATACATAAGAGCATAGAGTTAAGGGGTTCCATAGATAGGCATATCACTTTTGCATAATCCCCTTCAGCCTTGTTGGTTCCTCCAAAGAACCTTAACAAAAGAAACATCCTTGTTCCTCAACCTCTTCACTTGTCTATCCAAGATCTCTACTAGAACATGTTCATATGACAAGTTGTCTTCAACTAACCCCACAACATCAAGAGGCACAATAGCATTAGGGTTATCCACACATTTCCTCAGCATAGACACCTGAAAGACCGGATGAACTAATCCTATTTCACTAGGCAAATCCAACTCGTAGGACACCTTACCAATTTTCTTTATCACCCTATAAGGACCCACATATCTAGGGCCTAACTTACCCTTCTTACAAAAAAGAACCACACCCTTCATGGGTGACACCTTTAAATAGACCCAATCACCAAGCTTAAACTCAAGCTCCCTCCTCCTCATATCGGCATGACTTTTGCGACTTTGGGCTGTTTTCAACCTTTCTATACTCATCCTTACCTTCTCCATAGCATCCATAACCAGATCCATACCTAACAAAGCCACCTTCCTACCTCAAACCACCCAACCGTGATCTATAATGTCTACCATAGAGTGCCTCAAAAAGAGTCATTCCGATGCTTGAATGATAGCTATTGCTATAGGCAAAATCAATCAAGGGAAGATGATAATCCCAACTATACTTAAGCTCCAATAAACAATCCCTAAGCATGTCCTCAAGTGTTTTGATAGTTCGTTTGGGTTGGCCATCCATTTGAGGGTGAATGGTCGTACTAAGCTTTACCTTAGTTCAAAGACCTCCTTGGAAGGACCTCCAAAAATGAGAAATGAATTGTGCACCACGATCTGATATGATGGACAAAGAAACCCCATGCAACCTCACCAAATCATGACTGAAAAACCTAGGATAATATTCAGTCCTATATGTAGTTTTAACCGGTAAAAAGTGAGCTGATTTTGTCATCCTATCAACCATAACGCATGTGGAATCAAAACCCTTTCTAGTCTTGGGCAACCCAACCACAAAATCCATTTTAATCTCTTTCCACTTCCAAGTAGGGATCTCTATTTCTTAGGTTAGGTCACCTGGCATTTGGTGTTCGGCTTTGACGTGTTGGCAACTATTGCAACCGAACACAAATTTGGCAATGTCCCTCTCTATGCCTCCCCACCAATACACTTCTCTCAAATCTCTATACAGCTTAGTAGACCCAGGGTGAATAGATTAAGAAGAACCATGAGCCTCACCAAGAATATTTTCCTTCAAGCCATCAACACAAGGCACACACGACCTACCTTTGTATCTAAGGGCACCAACTTCCCCTTGAGATAAAACCTCCACCTTGCTCCCTTTCACCAAGGCCTTCAACTCTAACAAGGAGGGATCAAGATCTTTCTTAGCTTTCATCTCCTCAACCAATAATAATCTAGATCCATCAACGACAACTACACCACCATTATCAACCTCTTCCAACCTAACTTCCAATCTTGCCAACCGATGGACCTCCCTAGCCACCCCTTTACAACCAGCATCAACATGAACTAGGCTACCCATACACACCCTACTCAAATCACCTATCACAACATTAGCCTTAGTAGGATGATAGCACACACTCATATCATAATCATTAAGAAGTTCTAACCACCTTCTTTCCCTCAAGTTAAGATCTTTTTGACTGAAGACATATTGGAGGCTCTTATGATCAGTGAACACATCAATATGGACCACATAAAAATAGTGTGCCAAATTTTCAAAGTAAAGGCCATGGTGGCTAACTCAAGATCATGGGTAGGATAATTCTTTTCATGCACTTTGAGTTGCCTAGAAGCATAAACTATCACCTTACAATTTTATATCAACGCACAATCCAAACCAAATCGGGAAGCATCACAATACACAACAAATCCTTCTAGCCCTTCTGATAGTGACAACATAAGAGCGAACACAAGCTTATCTATCAATGTTTTGAAACTCTTTTCACACTCGTCAATTCATACAAAATTTGGCTTTCTTTGTCATGGGAGAAGCCATAAAAGAGAATCCATTAACAAACCTTTGATAGTAACCCATTAAGCCCAAGAAGTTACTAATATCTGATGGAGTCAATGGTCTAAGACAATTTCTAATCACACTCATCTTTTTAGGATCCACCTTAATACCATCCCTCGATACCACATTACCTAGGAAGGCAACCTCTTTTAAGAAAATTCTCATTTCTCATATTTAGCAGACAACTTCTCTTCCCACAATCTTTGTAGCACTACCCTCAAATGACCCATATGCTCCTCCTCACTTTGTGAATAGATCAAAATATCATCAACAAAGGCCATAAAAATGAATCAAGGTAGGGTTTGAAGACTCTATTCATAAGATCCATGAAGATGGCCGGTGCATTGGTTAACCCAAAAGACATCACCACAAACTCATAATGCCCATAGTCTGAAAGGTCATCTTTGGAATGTCACTCTCCCTCACCTTTAGTTGATGATACCTGGACTGAAGATAAATCATGGAAAAATGGATAGCCCCTTATAAATAGTCAAACAAATCATCAATTTTTGGAAGAGGATACCTATTCTTGATGGTGACCCTAATATCTTGCCGGTAGTCAATACACATTCTAGGAGACCCGTCCTTCTTCTTCACAAACAAAACCTGTGCACCACAAGGTGATTGGCTAGGCCTAATAAAACCCTTCTCCAACAAGTCCCTCAATTGCTCCTTCAATCCTTTAACTCCGCCGAGCCATATGGTAAGGGGGAATAGAAATGAGTTGAGTATCGGGGATGAGGTCTATACAAAAATCTATTTCCCTTTCGGGAGGAACACCGGGAAGGTCACTTGGAAGGACATCAAGAAACTCATTTACAACTGGAACCAACTCTACGGGAAAGACTTTAAACTCCACATCGCTAACCCTCAAAATATAATAAAGACACCGCTTACAAATCAACTTACGGCCTCTAATGCAAGAGATGAACCTACCCTTGACCACCACATCATTACTCTCCCACTCAAGAATGATTTCATTTGGAAATTGAAATTTGAACCTACGAGTTCTACAATCAGTAGAGCCATAGTATGAATGCAACCAATCCATCCCAAGAATGACATCAAAATCAACCATAACCAACTCAACAAGATCACAAGGCAATATTTTATACAAAGTGCAAATGGAAATTTCTATAGACCTTTTTAGCAAAAATAGATGCACCAATAGGAGTAGACATCTCATATGACTCACACAATAATTTCGGCTCAACATGAAACATTTTGGCAACAAAAGGGATAACAAAACAAAGAGTGGCACCTGGATTAATAAATGCATACACATCAAAATCAAAGAATTTTAACATATTGTTAACAATGTCGGGCACCTCATTAATCCCTTGCCTCGCATGCAAAGCATAAAACCTGTTGACTATCCCTTCCGAAAGGACCCGCATTTGCACCTTGTGGATGGACCTCTTTATACTTGTTGCAGTTATGAGGACATTCAATCTTTTTGTGACCAACCTCTCCACACCTATAACATGCATTAGTGTCTCTCAAACATGAACCCCCATGGCCCTTCTCACATCTTGGACACATATTATTAGGGAACATACCACCATCTGGGGCTCTTGGGAAGTCATTTGCAAACCCCTAACTAGAAGCACGAGTAGACCCTTGGTGTTGATGAAACCGGCCACCCTTTTGGCTTTGGAACCTACCTGCAAAACGATCCCTCTTTGCCTCATTACCCCTCCTCTTCCTCAACTTCTCCTCCTCCATTAACTCGGCATATGTCATCAAACAGGAAAAATCCATCTCACTAATCAACATAGTGAACTGGTATTTCTCACTCACCAAATTGGAAACACCCGTCACAAGTTTATTCATTCTAGACCTTGGGTTGGCCACCTAGCGAGGAGCACATTTAGAGAGTTGATTGAACTAGAGGGCATAATCCCTCACACTCAAAGACCCTTGTCTCAAATTCATAAACTCCACCAATTTGGATTCTCTAAGCTCAGGAAGGAAGAATCGATTAAGAAAAGTCGCCTTAAACTCCTCTCATAGCACCACATTGTTGATTCGCTTCTCATCCTTCCATTGACCAAACCATATTTGTGCAACCTTCTTGAGTAGGTAAGCCGCTAACTCCGCCTTCTCTTACGATTTAACACCCATAATAGCCAAAACCTTGTAGACCTCATCAATGAACTCTTATGGTTCTTCATCCACCTTTGACCCATAGAATTCTAGGGGATTCATCCTCATGACGTCTCTCACCCCATGAGGGGCCTGGTCCCCTTGATTGGCTTGATTAGCCACAACTTGCGCAAGAAAATTGAGAGCACCTTGGATCTCACCATGAGTTGGTTGCTCCTCAAGAGTAAGGGCTCTTCTTCCTCTTGTGTTAGGCATTATCTAGCATAGGAAAGAACAATCATTAGGGGGAAAACCTTAACCTAACTTCTATAGCATGACATAGAGTAAGAAGAAGAGGAATATTTCCTAAAATGTCTCATAACCTCTTACTCATAGTTGTTGTGCTCAACACAACCATGAATAAGACTTTAATCAACATAGTGTGTTGGACTCCGAGGATCTAACAACCCAGTGCTCTGATACCAAGTTTGTCATAACCCAAGCCTAGTGCCTATAGGAAACTCGAAGGGACCCCAAGCAAGTCTCTTAACATATCATTACACATCCTTAGTCGCGGAAGTAACAAAATATAACAAGAAATAGTAAATAGAGATAAACAGGGCTAAGGGACAACTTTCAGATCATAAACAATAAGAATCAAGAGAGAGTCAAAGCTCATAGCATTATACATAACATGTCAACAACACCTCTAAAACTTAGATACTTAGCGGGGGCACAGACAAGCTACCTAGCTCACCCTTATAGGCAATATATACATAAAAGAAAGATAGCCTTAGAACGTAGCATGAGATCGTAAACATCATCCCCAAAATAGAGGATTCACCAAAGAGCTTGAGAGAAGTCGTACTAGCCACGTAGAGGAGGATGATCAATAGGGGCTCTGATTCCTACATGGTAACATCATGTTGGAATAGAGTATGTGTTAGTATGTTTGAATGTACTAAGTATGTAGGCACCATAACCAAAATACGTAATATTAGGCAATAGATAACATATTAGCAATATGGCATGTCTGATCAATGCATAAGTAAAACATACTTACATAGAATATATTACATGTATAAGAAAAGACCAAAGCTAGATTACCAAGGTACAAACCCTTTTGGTTGGTTGCAGGTAGTCTCACCCTACCACCCTAGGTGATCTAAGTACAAACCTCTTTTATTGGTTGGTAGATAGTAGCACCCTACCACCCCTGGTGATTAAGGTACTAACTTCTCAACACGGTTATCAAGACACTATCCTATTGATTGACTATCAAGGTACAAACCCCTCGACATGGTTACTCGGTTATTATTCCCTTGAGTCAGGAATGGTCACATTCAAACATTATATAGGAAAATATCATATACATATGTTCCTTTCATCATCATATAGTCATTCAACTCATAAGACATGCATTGGACCTTCAATTTCTCAGGAAACCATAACCGGACATTTTACCAAACACTTGGTGGGTGTGTAGTGCTTGTGTAAAACCATGAAATTAATCAAGAGTGTAATCATTCTAGAAAATTCAATGTAAAACCATGAATAGATACTTGGTAACACCCTCAAGCAATATACATCAAAATCCTTCATCAAATCTCAGATTTATAGCTAAAAACATGCTAAAACAATCATATATTTCATGAAACCCCAACATAGTGTGCAGTGAAATTCATAATAAGTAAGACCTATGAATAAATCGACTTTAAATCATGCAATTTTAGGTAAAAGAAAGTGTGGGCATCATAGGTGAAAGGAATCCATGAAAGAAACCCACATACCTTGACTTTGGAGAATCCTTAAAGAAGATTGGAGATGGAGACTTGAAGCTTGAATGAGAACCTTAAGATCCACTTGAGTTTTGGGACTTGAAATTTTAAGATAGAATATTATTTAAGTGTTTGAGAGAGTATTTGGGAATGTCTTGAATGATATGAGGGTGAAATAAGGATAAATATAGGTATTTTCATACATAGGAACACTTAGGCCCAAGACCCAAAGGCCTTGGACCAGCTCAACAAAACTGGGCAAAAATAACACCTTGGCGCGCCCTTGGCGCATCGTGCCAGGGGCGCGGATCGCCACTAGAAATAACATTTTTGTGATTTCCAAATTTTTCTACGGTTGCTCTTAAATCAGGGTTAGACTCATTTCCCACTCAATTTGACCCCTTGAAAATGAATATGAAGTCGTATTTTCTATATCGCATACACATTTTGAGACATATGGAAATTACAATTCCAAGCACTTTCGAGGCACTTTTTGGGGTCATTTCAACCAAGGAATCAGGAGAATCACATATCAACATACTCATCATAATAGGATCATAACCATAGAGACACAAGGTGTAGCCAGGGGTATAATTGGCATTCAGCCCCTTAGATACTATGTAACTCTCGCATCTGTCTACCCTCTCCAGTAGTCAAGCAGCAAAAGGATCCTATGTATGAATCACAGGGTTTTGGATTACATTCAGCCTCTAACAGGATACAGTCATAACATGAGTGACAAGTAATCAGAATCATAGTGGGTATAGCATACTCATCCATACGAGAAAGCCTAATAAGTCAAACCATTGGTTACATTATCAAATATGGATATACAGAGAGCATCAATGCTTAGTGTTATCTCAATCACAACCTCTCCTACCTGTATAATTATTATCAAAATTATTCCCAACCTACACAACCTTTAAACGATATCTAATGAATAATATCGGTGTTACAAAGTCCCAACCTTTACAATATATCCCATAGTTCCATACACAATCATCGCTAGATAAGTAATTGATTATAAAGCATATCTCTAGTGTCCTATAATCTCAATACTTATACCCTTCCTATCCAGCTGTCAAAACTCAAGGGCATCCAGTCTCTGCTCAATGGCTTCCGAGGGGACCGCTCCCTATCTGGATTGACGATGCAGCACAACCCCTGCCCAGAGCCTGCCCTCCACGCAATATACACATAAAAGGGAATGTCACGACCCAAGCATAGGGCCTAGACGTGACATGGTACATGGGGATCCCGAAGACACCCCAAGTAAGCCTTTTAACATATCATTACACATCCTTGATCGCAAAAGTAATAAAATACAAAAAGAAATAGTAAGTCGGGATAAGTGGGGCTAAGGGACAGCTTTCATATCATAAACATCAAGAGTCAAGAGAGAGTCAAAGCGCATAGCATTATATATAGCATGTCCAACAAGACCTTTGAAACTTAGATACCTAGCGGGAGACAAGACAAGTTACCATGCTCACCCTCATAGTCAACATATACATAAAAAAAAAGATAGTCTTAGAACATAGTATGAGACCATAAACATCATCCCCGAAATGGAGGACTCACAAAAGAGCTTGAGAGAAGTCATACTAGCCACGTGGAGGAGGAGGATCAAGTGGGACTCTGGTTCCTACTTGGTGACATCATGTAGGCATAGAGTATGCGTTAGTACATTTGAATGTACTAAGTATGTAGGATGCAATGCAAATGATAAGAACTATAAACAAAATGCATAACATAGGCAACGAATAAGCATATAATAGTATGGCATGTATGAATGATGCTTGAAGTAAAATCATGCTTATATAGAACATAATGCATGTTTAACGAGAGACCATTATTAGTGAATATCAAGCCCTACCGCCTCCTTGGAGAGGCGAGTGAGGTATGAACCCCTCAATTGGTTGATAAGGTACAAACCCCCCAACATGGTTGATGAGGTACAAACCCCCCAACATGGTTGATGAAGTACAAACCCCTCGACATGGTTGGATGGGCCTACCACCTAACGAGTGAGGCGATCAAGGTACAAACCCCTCAACAATATTGTGCAGGTCTACAACCTCCCGAGTCAGGCATGGTCAATTCCCAATACCATAGATATAATATCATACACATAGATTCCTTTAATCATCATATCCGTTCAACTTATAAGACATACATTGGACCTTCAATTCCTTAAGAAAATCATAACCGAAAAATTTATCAAATACTTGGCGAGTGTGTAGTGCTAGTGTAAAACCATGCAATTCAGGAGTGAAATCATGCTAGAAAATTCAATGTAAAACTATCAATAGTTACTTGGTAACGCCCTCAAGCAATATTCATTAAAATCCTTCATCAAATCTCGTAGTAGATCTTAGATTCATAACTCAAAAAACATGCTAAAACAATCATACTTTCATGAAACCCCAACATAGTATGCAGTGAAATTCATAATAAGTAAGAACCATGAGTAAATCAACTTTAAATCATGCAATTTTAGATGAAAGAAGGGTTGGGTATCATGGGTTAAAGGAACACATGAAAGAAACACATACCCTGACTTTGGAGATTCCTTGAAGAAGATTAGAGATGGAGACTTGAAGCTTGAATAATAACCTTGATATCCGTATGAGTTTTGAGACTTGAAATTTGGAGATGAAATATTGTCCAAGTGTTTGAGATAGTATTTGGGAATGTCTTGAATGATATAATGGTGAAATACGGCTAACTACAGGTGTTGTCACATATGGAATGGTTTAGGACCAAGACCCAAAAGCCTTGGACCGAACAATAAAAATAGTGCACAAACTACACTGCAGCGCGCCCTTGGCGCGTTTGCCAGTGAGGCAGATGCACACTGGAAATTGCATTTTTGCGATTTTCAAATTTTGCTATGGTTGCTCTTAAATCAGGGTTAGACTCATCTCCCACTCAATTTGACCGCCTAAACAAGAGTATGAAGTCATATTTTTTATTCCATGCACAGATTTTCAGATATATGGAATTTACGATTAAAAATACTTCCGAGGCATATTTTCAGGCACTTTTCGGAGTAGTTTCAATAACTTTCCCTTGGGAAAATTTGTCCCCTAATGTCAAAGTAACTTATATGAGAAGAGTAATCATGAAGAAATCAGACCTAACAAGAATGCAACAACATACTTAAAACATCATTTTCAAAATCTTAACACAAGTATAAAATCATCATGAACTTTATCAATGTAAACATGAATGTATGCAAATGACTTAGGGGATGGAACATGAGACATCTCACATAGAAGACTTACAATTAGTACCTTAGACTTGAGTAGGATTGAAATGATAGGGGTATCGCTTTTGCATATCCACTTCATCCTCCCAAGTAGCACTTCCGACTTGTTTGTTCCTCTAAAGAACCTTAACGGAAGCAACATCCTTGTTCCTCAACCTCTTCACTTGCCTATCTAAGATCTCTACTGGAACATCTTCATATGTCAAGTTGTCTTTAACTACCCCCACAACATCAAGAGGCACAATAGCATTAGGATCACCCATACACTTCCTTAACATAGACACATGAAAGACCGGATGAACCAATTCCATTTCATTAGGCAAATCCAACTCGTAGGCCACCTTAACAATCCTCCTCATCACCCGACAAGGACCCACATATCTAGGTCTTAACTTGAAATTCTTATCAAAAAGAGCAACACCCTTCACGGGAGACACATTTAAATAAACCCAATGTCACGACCCAAGCCTATGGCCTAGACGTGAGCGGCGAATGGAGAACCTAAAGGAACCCCAGACAAGGCTCATAGCATATCATTGCACATTCTTGTTCACCGGAAGCAATTAGAATGACAATAAGAGATAAATGTAAACAAGAAGAATTGGGACTAATGGTAAACTTAGATATCATAAACATCAAGAGACAATAGAGTCAAAGCTCGTAGCATACATACATATTATGATCAACAATACCTCTACTACATAGATAAGAGCGGGGGCTAAGAAAAAGCAATTGGGCTCACCCTCATAGTCAATACATAGTCAAAGAGAGACATTCTTAATACATAGCAAGAGATCATAAGTAAGGTCCCCGGAATGGAGGACTAACCAACAAGCATGATAGAAGTCGTACTAGCCACATTGAGGAGGAGGATGATCAAGCGGTACACCAGTTCCTACATGGTCACATCATGTAGGTATAGAGTATGCGTTGGTACATTTGAATGTACTAAGTATATACGATGCAATGCAACAAGAAGTAATCATCATAGACAAAATGCATAATCATAAGCAATAATAACATACTAACAATATGGCATGTGTGCATGATGCTTGAAGTAAAACCATTCTTATATAGCACATAATATGAGTGTAAGTACGGACTAATTTTAGTGCAAGCCAAGGCCTACTACCCCCTTGGATAGGCGTATGAGGTACGAACCCATCCATGAGATTGATGGAGTACAAACCCCCCACTGAGGTTGACACAGTACAAACCCCCCCCCCCATCAAGGATGACAAAGTACAAACCCTCCATCAAGGTTGATGGGTACCAATGCCAAACAACGTTACCTGGGCCTACCACCCCTCGAGCTAGGCGATCAAGGTACGAACCCCTCAATTGTTTACCGGGGCCTACAACCCCCCAAGCTAGGTTTGGTCATCCCCAACACTATATATATATATACTCCTTTCATCATCATACACAAACATTCCTTTTCATCATCATTCCATCATCATTTCAACATCAAATAGTCATTCAATCATAAGACATACATTGCATCTTCAATTTCTCAAGAATGCATAACCGGACATTTTTTCAAACACTTAGAGGGTGTGTAATGCTACTGTAAAACCATGCAATTCAAGGGTGAAATCATGCTAGAAAAATCAGTGTAAAGCCATAAAAAATACTTGGTAACACTCTCAAACAACATACACCAAAATCCTTCATAAATTCTCACAATAGACCTTAGATTCATAGCTCCAAACATAGTAAAATAGTCACAATTTAATAAACCCCCACATAGTGTGTAGTGAATTTCATAATAAATAAAAGCCACGAATAAATCAACTTTAAATCATGCAATTTTGAGAAAAGGGAGCTTGGGTATCATTGGTGAATGGAACCCATGAAAGAAACCCACATACCTTAGCTTTGGAGATGAACATGATGAATATTGGAGATGGAGACTTGAAGTTTGAGAGGAAATCCTTAGATACGGAGAGGGTTTTTAGACTTGAGTTTAGGAGTAAAATATTTGACTAATTGTTTGAATGAGTATTAGGGAATATTTAGAATAATATGAGGGTAAAATTTTTCTAAGTATAGGTATTTTCACATTTTGTAACACTTAGGCCCAAGACTTAAAAGTCTTGGACTGAAGTCAAAACTAGATAGAAAACTGAACTAGTGTGCGCCCTTGGCGCGTCGCTCCAGGAGCACGAAAAGCTCTCTGGAAATCGTATTTTGGAAAATAGAAATTACTAATCATTTGCTCTTAAATCGTGGCCAGACCAATTTTCCACTCAAAATGACCCCTTCAACAATAATATGAAGTCGGATTTTCGATATCACGCACGAATTTTGAAATATATGAAAATTATATTCCTAGCACCTCCTAGCACATATTCGGGCACTCTTTGGGGTCATTACAATATCTCTCCCTTGGTAAAATTCGTCCCTAAATGTCAACGAGATGTATACGAGAGACACAAAAATGACAATTTTAATCCACATCAAAATGCAACAATGCCCTTAAACATCATTCCAAAATCTCATCATAAGTGTAAAATCATCATGAATTTAGTCAATTTAAAATGATCATATGCAATGACATGAGGGCTGGACTTAAGATTAAGATCATATAAAGGATTTAGATCAATATCTTAGGCTTGAGTGGTGTGGAAAAGGTAAGGATATTGCTTTTGCATGTCCACTTCGGCCTCTCAAGTAGCACTTTCGACTTATTGATTCCTCCAAAGGACCTTAACAGAAGTGACATCTTTAATTCTCAATCTCTTCACTTGCCTATCCAAGATAAAATTTGAAATGGAACCTTTTCATAGGTGAAATTATCTTCAACAATAGCCACAACATCAAGAGGTACAATAGTATTAGGATCACCCACATATTTCCTCAACATAGACAGATGAAACACCGGATAAACCAAATCCATTTCTCTAGGCAATTCCAACTCATAAGCTACCTTCCCAACCCTTTTCATCACCTTATGAGGACCCACATATCTTGGGCTCAACTTGCCCTTCTTATCAAAATGGACCACACCCTTCATGGGTGACACCTTCAAGTACACCCAATCACTAACCTTGAACTCTAGATCCCTCTCCTAACGTCGGCATAAGACTTTTGACGACTTTGAGCAGCCATCTTCAAACTTTCTATAATCATTCTAACCTTCTCAAGAGCCTCCATAACCATATCTGGTCCTAACAAGTCCACCTCACCAACCTCAAACCACCCCACCCATGATCTACAACACCTACTATAGAGAGCCTAAAAAGGAGTTATATCGATGCTAGAATGATAGCTATTGATGTAGGCAAACTCAATCAACAGAAGATGATCATCCCAACTACCCTTAAGCTCCAATACACAAGCCTTAAGCATGTCCTCAATTGTTTGGATGGTTCTTTCGGCTTGGCCATCCGTTTGAGGGTGACAGGTCATACTAAGCTTTATTGTTGTACCAAGACCCCTTTGAAAGGACCTCCAAAAGTGAGAAGTGAATTGTTCCCCACGATCTAATATGATGGACAAAGGAACCCCATGCAACTTTACCAAGTCATGAATGTACAACCTTGTGTAATCTTCAGCCTCTTATGCAGTCTTAACCAGTAGAAAGTGAGCCGATTTTGTCATTCTATCAACCGTAACCCAAATGGACTCAAAACCCTTTCTATTCTAGGGTAACTTAACCACAAAATCCATATTAATCATCTCCCACTTCCAAGTAGTAATCTCAATGTCATGGGTAGGCCACTCGGCCTTTGATGTTGGGCTTTGACTTGTTGACAACTATGATAATTGGAAACGAAATTGGCAATGTCAGTCTTCATACCTCCCCACCAATACACATCTGTTAAGTCTATACACATTTTTGTGGAACCAGGGTGGATAGAATAAGAAGAGTTATGGGCCTCATCAAGGATCTTTTCTATCAGGCCATCAACACACGGTACACATAACCTACCTTGGTACCTAAGGGCATTATCTCCCCCTTCGGAGAAAACCTCCACCTTGCCCTCTTTCACTAGGGCCTTCAATTCTATCAAGGAGGGATCAAGATCTTGTTTTTCTATAACCTCATCAACCAAAGAAGACTTACAACCATCAACAACAACCACACCACTATTACCAACCTCTTCCAACCTAAATCAAGATCATGGGTAGGGTAGTTCTTTTCATGCACTTTGAGTTGTCTAGAAGCATAGGCAATGACCTTACCATTTTGCATCAACACACGACCCAAACCAACCCGGGAAGCATCACAATACACAACAGATCCCTCAAGCCCATCTGGTAGTGATAATATAGGAGCGGACACAAGCTTATCTTTCAATGTTTGGAAAATCCTTTCACATTCATCAGACCACACAAACTTAGACTTCTTTTGAGTCAATTTTGTCATATGGGAAGAAATAGAAGAGAACCCATTCATAAACCTTCGATAATAGCCCGATAAGCCCAAGAAACCCCTAATGTCCAATGGGGTAAATGGTCTAGGCCAATTTCTAATCACATTGGTCTTCTTTGGATCCACCTTAATACCATCCCCCGTCACTAAATGTCCTAGGAAGGCAACCTCGCTCAACAAAAATTCACACTTAACATATTTAGCGTACAATTTCTCCTCCCTCAATCTTTGCAACACAACCCTCAGATGAGCCCTATGTTCCTCTTAACCATGAGAATAGATCAAAATGTCATCAATGAAGACCACAACAAAGGAATCAAGGTAGGGTTTAAGGAGCTTATTCATTAGGTCCACAAAGATGGTCAGTGCATTGGTAAATCCAAAAGACATCACCACAAATTCATAATACCCATACCTAGTCTGTAAAGCCATCTTAGGAATATCACACTCCCTCGCATTCACTTAACGATACCCGGATCGAAGATCAATCTTAGAGAAATGGCTAGCCCCTTACAATTGCTCAAACGAATCATCAATCTTTAAAAGAGGATACCTATTCTTGATGGTGACCCTATTAAGATGTTTGTAGTTAATATATATCCTAAGGGACCCATAATTCCTTTTCACAAACAACACCGGAGCACCCCAAGGTAATTGGCTAGGTCTAATAAATTCCTTCTCCAACAAGTCCCTCAATTGTTCCTTCAACTCCTTCAACTGCTTTGGGGCCATGCGGTAAGGGGTAATAGAAATGGGTTGAGTATAGAGGAGGAGGTCAATGCCAAAGTCTATTTCCCTTTCAGGGGGAACACCAAGAAGGTCATTTTGGAAGACATCAAGAAACTCATTTACAATCGGAACTGACTCTATGGAAAGGACTTTAGACTACACATCCCTAACCCTTACAAGATGGTAAAGACACCTCTTAGATATCAACTTACGAGCTTTAATGCAAGAGATAAATCTACCCTTGACTACCACATCTTGACTTTTTCACTCAAGGACAGGTTCATTTGGAAATTGGAATTTGACCCTACGGGTTCATAGTATGCATGCAACCAATCCATCCCAAGAATAATATCAAAATCAACCATGTCTAACTCAATAAGATCACAAGGCAATATTTTATGTAAGATGCAAATAGGAAAACTTCTATAAACGTTTCTAGCAACAATAAATGCACTAATAGGAGTAGACACCTCATATGAATCATGCAACAACTCAGGGCCAACAAGGAACTTTTTGGCAACAAAGGGGGTAAAAAAGAAAGAGTGGAACCAGATCAATCAATTCATTCACATCAAAGTCAAAGATTTTCAACATATCGGTAACTACATCGGTGACTTCATCGACCCCTTGCCTCCTATGCAAAGCATAGAACCAATTGTGCCTTGGGTCACCGTCTTATCAGCCACCTCTCCCTAATGGGACCATATTAACACTTTATGGATTAACCTCCTTGCTTTTGTTGCGGTTTCGAGGGCAATCTATTGCCTTATGCCCCATTTCCCCATATCGATAACAAGCACCAGTATTTTTCAAACATGGGCCACCATGACACTTACCACACTTCGGACACATATCAATATGAGCCACACCTCTAACACCATGGGCCCTTGGAAGATCATTTGCAACCCTCTTATCAAATGCATGAGTAGACCTTTGGCCTTGATGAAATCAGACACTCCTTTGGAATATACCCTCAAAACGGGCCCTCTTGGCCTCATGCCCTCTTTTCTTCCTCAATTTCTCTTCTTTAATTTGTTCGGCATAGGTCATAAAACGTGAAAGTCCATTTTATTAATCAACATGGCAGACCGGCATTCTTCATTAACCAAGTCGAAAATACCCGTTATAAATTTATTCATCCTAGATCTTGAGTCGGCCACCAAATGCGGAGCATACTCAGAGATATGGGTGAACTTGAGGGCATACTCCCTCACACTTATAGACCCTTGTCTCAAATTCATAAATTACACCATCTTAGCTTCCCTAAGTTCAAGGGGGAAGAACTTCTTAAGGAAGGCCACCTTGAATTCCTCCCAAAGTACCACATAGTTGACTCCCTTTTCCTCCTTCCATTGGTTGTACCATATTTTTGCTATCCCTTTGAGTTGGTAGGCCGCCAAATCTTCCTTATCCTCCAGCCTCACACCCGTGATGGAAAATATCTTGTAGACCTCATCAATGATATCTTGAGGGTCCTCACTCACCTTTGAACCATGGAATTCCGGGGGATTCATTCTCATGAAGTCTCTCACCCGAGAAGCATATGTAGGAGCATGAGGGGCTTGGGCTCCTTGGTTGGCTTGTGTTAGCCACCACTTGTGCAAGAAAGGTGAGAGTATCCCCAAGCTCTCCATTGGCCGATTGCTCTTCATGCGTACGGGCTCGTCTTCCCCTAGTATTAGGCTTTAGCATAGCAAAGAACAATTGTTAGGGGAAAAACTTTCTTCAACTCTATAGCACAACTTAGAACATGAAGAAGGGAAACATTTCCTAAAATGTCTCATAGCCCCCTATTCATAGTTGTGGTGCACCACACTACCATGAATAAGACTCTAATTAATGCGATGTATTGGACATCATGGATCCAACAATCTAGTTCTCTGATACCAACTTTATCACGACCCAAGCCTAGGGCCTAGACTTGACTGGTGAATAGGGAACCCGAAAGAACCCCAGACAAGCCTCATAGCATATCATCACGCATCCTTGGTCGTGGAAGCAATTAGAATGACAATAAGAGATCAATGCAAATAAGAGGAATTGGGACTAAAGGTAAACTTCCATATCATAAATATCAAGAGTCAAAGCTCATAGCACAGATACATAGCATGTTCAGCAACACCTCTGTTACATGGATAAGAGCGGGGCCCAAGACAAAGCAACTGGGCTCAACCTCATAGTCAATACATAAGTCAAAATGAGAAAGTCTTAATACATAACAAGAGATCATAAGTAACGTCTCCGAAATGGAAGACTCACCAATAGGCTTGATAGAAGTCGTACTCGTCACATGGAGGAGGAGGATGATCAAGCAGTACATTGTTCCTATATGGTGACATCATGTAGGCATAGAGTATACGTTAGTATGTTTGAATGTACTAAGTACATAGGATGTAATGCAATAAGAGGTAGGCATCATAGGCTAAATGCATAATCATTAGCAATGAATAACATACTAAAAGTATGGCATACGTGAATGATTCCTGAAGTAAAACCATGTTTATATAGAACATAACATGAGTGTAAGAGTAACTATTTTTAGTGCAAGCCAAGGCCTAATACCTTCTTAGATAAGTGCATGACGTATGAACCCTTTCATGAAGTTGATGGAGTACAAACCCCCCACCAAGCTTGAGGGAGTACAAACCCCACATCAAGGTTGATAGAGTACAAACCCATCAAGATTGATGGGTACCAACCCCCAACAAGGTTACTTGGGCCTACCTCCCCCCCTTCCTGAGCTAGGAGACCAAGGTTCCAACCCCTCAATAGATTACCCGAGCCTACAACCACCCGAGCTAGGCTTGGTCATCTCCAAC